>CAIGRL010222654.1:0-11974 GCA_903798325.1 Fraxinus xanthoxyloides
TGATTTTTGAATTTCAATCTTTAAACACCCGATTTATGTAATTTTCCCTTTTTAGGTTGGGAAAACCTCGTATTTCGCTCGGGTTCCAAAAAGGATTCTAAGGGTAAAATACTCTTAAAATTTATTCTTACTCGGATGGATCTGTTTCGGGTGAGATTTCACCCAACTCTAATAATTAGTTCAACAGTTGGGTTGGGCCCAAACCCAACTTGTGTCCAACCTATTTGTGGCATAGGACGTAAACCATAAGTGTTGCAATTTAACTTTATTGAAAAGGTTACTCGCTTGTATTGCTTCTTAGTGGATTTATGAGCTAAAAGGTAAATTCATTCTTTCAATTCTTGTTTTTATGGTCGAGGTTACATTTCAAGTTCTCATAGCACATACTAAGGAGCATTTAGGGGAAATAAGATGCTAATGTCATATGAAATATGATTAATTGGCCAAGCTGCTAAATATTATTATAAAACCATGGACACAAATAGTCCATATTATTTGTTGGACAAACTACATTCAGAGGGAAATTTAATTATTCTTATATATTAATTCAATGCAAGAGAAGTTGTTGAACATGTTTTTTTCCTTTTCGATTTCCTCGTATATGATAAATAGAGTTCGTAACAATATATATTTTTTTCTTATATTCTCCATGTCTAATTTTTTTTAATAAAACCGTGCTCTTATTAATAGAACATCACTTGTGGTGGAGGACTACCATAATTACAGATCAAATAAAACCAACTAAACTTATTTTTTTTTCCCAAACTCCATGTAATCTAAAACAACATTGAAAGATTTAAAGTCAAATTGTGCGGAGAAAAACCTCTTAAATTAGGAGTGCCTAGTTTATCCATACGCAAAGCTCCTCTAACTCAGGATGAGATTGCGATAGAATCCATCCAAATCTGTGAAACACTAGATTCTCCCAACTTCGATAGGATATCAGCTACTGAATTACCCCTGCAATATATGTGCTGAACTCTACATGAGATTGTAGATAATAGGTATTGTATTTCTTCCCAGTAGTTCTCTAAATACAAAATAGCACAAACCTTCCTCCTAAGCCAATGAACGGCAATCAATGAGTCTAGCTCCACTTCCAGTCGGTTAATCTCCATATAATAATGTCAATAGTTCAGCACCATTATTGGTACCCTCACCAAGATTCTCAGCAAAGGCTATGACAATAGCACTCTTCTTATTCCTCATAATACCTCTAGCATCACAAATTCCAGGATTGCCCAGGCAACATCCATCAGTATTGAGTTTGTGCCATCCTTGCATAGGCCGTTGTCATCTCACTACTTTAATATTTTTTCCTTTTAATCAGCTTTACTGGTATATTAAGTTCCCTCAATACAATACACATTCATCTCTTCTGCTTAACGTTCTTGCTTCTTTTAGTTTTAACTCCATTAACCTTTTATCTTCCTCCAAGTAGCTTCTATAGATTCCATCTTTCCCTCCATCTGGCTGAACATCGCCACATCCATAAATGCAAGCAAATAATACTAGGAATAATACCTACCAGAGTACCTTGATGTGATGTTTGTTTTGCTCTACAGAACCAAATTTCTACACGCTATCTGCATCCTCGAGTCTGCATGCATTGAATTCCTAGTAAAGTTGAACATTTCTACCAAAAAAAAACATTTATATAATGAATGTCCATAATCTACTAAAATATTTACAATTGACATAATATTCTTGTATGTTACAAATTGTATATGAACTTCTAAAGAGAGTAGCAAGTTCTGTTTTTCGCCCAACCACCATGTCGACTACAACCACCAATGATTAATAGTATAAAGACGCTAAATCTTGAAGGCTATAAAAGATAACATTAAAAACATATTTCATCATAATTGTGACATTAATAAATGTTGCACAAGATATTGACGGTTCTATACAAGAATTTCATTATTGAAATTAGGGGAAGTTATTATATTCTTTTTCCTTCTCTCAAATTTTGTTCAATTGAGTTTCGTGACAAGGTTTTAACGAGGTAGGCAACATTTGATAATTCCAAATTCCTTTCACTCTTTTTCCTTTCGTTTGGCATTTTTGTCCCGTTAAATTTTTAGTAAAATAGTTGTTGAGTAAATATAGAAGTGTTGTAAATTAATTACCATCAAACCATAATACTATTGCAACCTTGATTATAACATATGAATATGAGTTCCCAGTTCTCAATAAATTCACAAAATGTATTTTTGCCTTTTTTTCTAGTGAGATTTATAACAGGTTTATATTATTTCATTTCAAATTCGCGGTAAGGTTCAAGTGGCGTTAAATTTTAGTTCTTTTTACATGAATTTCCGTTGAATAAATATTGGCTACACGTTCCAAGCAAGGAAATTCTCAACAGAAATCCTCAGTCGCTCACTCCAAAAATGGGAATTCTAGCTGTAATTTCTTCTCCGAAACCTACCTTTCTTCATGAATCCAAACAAACCCGACCCTCATCCCCCAAATCCCACGCATTTGCACCCAAAGAAACAATTGCAGGACCCAATTTTTTTTCTATTTTTCAGAACCCAAGAACCATATCCGTTTTATTTGGAGCTGCTGGGATTGCCTTAACCACTCTCGCGGAACCCGCAGCTGCTGCAGAGGCGCCGTTGTTTAATGAGCCCGCGAATGCTCTCTCTTTACCCACCTGGGCCATACATGTTTCTAGTGTTGTTGAATGGTATGATACCATACATAATACATATGTGAATTTTGTGCATAAAATTTTGATAAATAGTGTTAATTTCTGAAATCGCTATCCGCGAAAGTGTTAATTTCTCACTGTAGTACCTAGACCCCAATTTCATGCTGAATTAGACCGGACGTAGTTTATAGTTATTACAGATATTATTAGGTATAGTGTACTGAGGTGTATATTATTTTTTATTGAAAAGAATGTCATTCGCTATATCGTTACTCATCTCCACTTTCCATATTATTATATATGGTTAAATGTTAATGGTGAAAATAGCTATCTCCATATGAAAAATTAAAGAATAGTATCCACCTTTATGCGCCATAATACTATTTACCTAGTACTATGATACTATCCATTATAATTTTATACTAAATTCCTAATACAGCCTAATCCGGTTCACCAGAAGTAGCCTAAATGTCTATTAATTGTATTTCTATGTTGTTAAAAATGGGTTGTGATGAGTTTATTTTTACCCAAGGATTACTGCAATGGCTTTGGTTTGGCAATATGGGAAGAAATCTGGGTTTGAATCTTGGAAGGGTCTCTCTTGGGGCATGGTGAGTAATGCTTCTTTTTCTTCAAAAATTGTTCCGGTTTGTGAAGTTACGGTGGTGTTGAAGGTATTGTGCGCTTATTGAACATAAAACAGAAAATTGTAGTTCTTGACTTTTTGGCCTTCTATTCTATTATAAGCATTGCTTTTATACTTCTAAAGTAGTTGGGTTCAGGATGAATAATAATGAATAGGCTTAATGGAAAGATTATATTTTGGTGACAAGAAAGTTAAAAAATAGAGAGCATTGCCTAGTTTATTTCAAATACTCTCAGCCCGAACTTTCCCCAACATGGACATCGTTATTTGTTTACCTGTTGCGAATATAGGTCCATAAATTCATAACTACATATCTATGTTGCCACGCCAGAGTTTAGAATTTTTTTTGGTAAAAATCCCTGGTGTTTGCAACAGTAAATTGACATATTTTTGTTCTTTCAGCCTTCTTGAGTAATCTTCTGGATAATGACGGCAAAGCTGTATATTTTGTTGTGCTTTTGGAAACTATGTCCAGTCGAATGTAATTAACCTCCATAAAAGAAATCTAGATATTATTGCATCACGTGCTTGCTCGTTTACCTGTAACTCAGTGTGGTAGGTGAATATGTAAAGACCTTTCTACCATGCATTAGAATTTCACTAGTGATCTCTTTGTTTAGGTACCCTTACTAGGTGGAGCATTTTGTGCTTGTACGTGGCATTTCTTTTACAATTCAGAGGCCCTTGAGGTAAGATGATGCAATTTTTTCTAATTATAAAATTAAGTTTGAGCATTGTGTGCTTGCTATTGTGTATTCTTTTCTAGATTTTTGTGGGTGTCATTTAATTATATAGTTCTCTGCTTTTGGAGGCAAGAACAAGAAAAGAAAATAAATGACATAATCAAAGTCAGAATGTGAAAGGTAGGGATGCAACAGTTTATTGGTGTGATATTTGGCAAAATTAATTTCAAAAATTTGTGAAACATCAGTCTTGACTATATTCAACAAATAGGGAGAAGTAGTCCAAAAAGAGAATGCTGGAGCTCATCCCTCACTCTGCATTATATTTATAGATGTTGGATATCATAATGCAACCCTTCAACATTTGTAGCCCGAAATCTGCCTGAATTATAAAAAAAGTTGGTCTGTCAGCTCAGCAACCAAAAAAATGGGTAATACGGTGGCTGATTGAACTATGACAGTCAATTTAATATATTTGAGGTAAAAATTGCGCAAAGTTTAAGTAAATATGTTGTCTTCTACTTACCTTGAGTGAAAGAAATTTTTGGACAGTGCTGGCCTTGGTAGAGACTTGTCTTGGCAAATCGGTTCATTGCATGAAATTGTGGTAGGCATTTAACGGGGTCCCATTGGCGGACTACACTGTCTTCGCTTTTTAGACATGCTTTTGACAGATTGTTGGATTCCTGGTAGGTATCGCCTCTTTACGCATTGGATAATATTTCTCGTGTTGTACACCAAGCCTCTTTACATGAGCCTGAGCTCGTTACTTGCTAAGTGCTTCACAAAGATCTCCTGAATTGACCACTAGAAGATTTTTGCTACAATGGCCGAGATGAATGTAATATAAATCATAGTTTCCCTAGAAGCATCCTTTGACTGGTCTTGAACCAAAGAGGTTTGAAGAATACTTTTCTAAAGGGAGTTCTTGAAGACGTGTACATGAGCTTGCCATTGGAATTTGAAGAAGTTTATGGTGAGGAGGAGGACTGCCAATTGGGGAAGTCTTTATATGGTCCAAAGTAGTTATCATAGGGTTGGTATGATTGGTTTACTAAGTAAATAAAGAAGCTGGAATACACTCAAATCTACTCGGACCACAAATTGTTCTTCGAGCACTGAAGAGATGCAAGTATCATTATTTCGTTGTCTATGTAAACGATGTTAGTAAATGACATTAACATTGCAAACTTGGGTTTCTAAAGAAATTCTCGATTAAGAAGTTTGAGATTTAGGACATTGGCTAACTAAGGTATTTCTTTAAGGACATTGGCTAACTAAGGTATTTCTCACAAGAGCTCACTTTAACTACCAAAATATTTTTCACTGATGCCTCACTTTTCACTCTTTTTATTTGGCCCATCTCTCTCGGCTTTTAGGCTTGGTGCTCATCAAATGGAACAAGCCCATGTACTTATGATGCAGGATAGGAGAAGAAAGCAGCAAGAAAGGGGGGAGAAATCAGAGAGAATGGGGGAAGAAGCCTGAGGAGAAATCAGGTGAGAAAAGGGGAAGAGGAAACGTGGTTGCAAGCCAAAAACTCAATTCATTCATCGTCCAACTCAACAACAATGAAAAATCTAATAAATAGTAAAAACCTAACGGGATTGGGCCAACGAGCTACTACAAGCCCAATAATAATAAAAACATAAAAATTAATAAAAATCAACACGTGATGTCCGCATCAACTTATAGCACCAAATTCTTGGGGCGCAAATCGTATGGGCAACTTGAGCCTAAGTCTACCGAGAAGTTCTAGCATTCCTTGGACTTATGAGGTACTTGCAGTGACATCCTTGTCGAAAGGGCAAAGTGCCCAAGTGCTTCCACTAAGACCTAGACCCTGAGAATTTGGTTTTGTAAATACATGGATGCTCCATTTGATCAACCAAGCCAAAAACAGATACATGCCTAAATGAGTGAAAGTGAGGCTTGAGTGAAAAATTAATTTTGTAGCTCTAGTGAGCTTTCTGATTTTGAGCACGTTATATTTCTAGATAGTGAAATTAGTCTTCCCCTTAGTGGACATAGGCAAAATTGCCAAACCACGTGGATTTGTAAGCCCCAATTTCTATTATTTTCTCGCTTTTATAATTCTTCAACTCGTGTACTATGCTCCAGTAGCTTTTAATTTGTCGAAACAGGAAAAAGTGGGAGGGATAGTTCTACTTTTCTTCTTCATCAATGAAGGAAGTTATATCAATCATTATATTCTGTAAATTAGGAAGCTGAAGCTTGATTTAGAAGTGGTTAAATGAGTTCTTCTAAACAAAACATGGCCTTGGCTTTTAGAATATATTTTTTTTTCTCCTATTACAGACATAAAAATTACTTTGTCTACTATATTTAGGTCTTGGTGGCTATTCAAGCAGCTTTGACTGTAATTGGTAATGCAACAATGTGCATTGCTGCGTTCAATATCTACACGGCTTCACAAGAACGCTCCAAAAACTCATGATCTCAGTAATCTGCATTTGTGGATTCAATTGACCTTCAAGACTTCGTCCCAGCGGTAATCCTCCATTTGCAGCAATCCTGCTCAGTTTCGGAATCCAGCTAAACTGGTCAGTAATGTTTCTTGCTCTTTTGCAGGAATAAGTGAATTCATCTGAAATGTTGTCCAATATCTTGTTATACTAGTTATTATACTGTGGATGCTCAATGAGATTTCCCATTCAAAGAGAATGATACTCGAAGTTGTTTTCTCCTTTTGAAATGGTTGAAAAGTTCTCGACAGCAAAGTGCCAGTAAAGTACAAGCTGTACCTACAAGCAAAAAATTCAACCTCTATGATGGCCAGTGAGTGAGTCTATCAAGTGGTTAGACTATGGCTCTCTAGTTACTATATTATACTAAGATTTTGAACACGTTTAATTATTCATTGGATCACGACTTATTTAAGACCTCGTTACTTGCAACTTTTTTTAGACTTTATGACTTGTATTCTTGATTATTACATGTTTTAACATACAGTATGCTGTATTATAGTGGTATATTTAGTCCTCTCTTTACATTTTATGTCAATTATTGTCAACTATGATTATTTGTTTGACAAATGCTCTACATGTATGTGATCCAAATCAATATATTGGAAGTGCTTGAGCTTTGCAAATATGATGTGAACTTTGTGATCCACATTTCGTATTAAATGTAATGATGGGATTTTTTGACGTGTTGTGTAGGGAATAGAAATGAAGAAATACACACGGAACATGAGTATTTGTCTTATTCGGTGAGCATGTTGGTAAAGTAGATTAGATGACACCCAACAATATGAAATACAAGAAAAGTTTAATAGGATAAGTAACATTAGGTCAATGCATTGGGGGTCACTAGCATCTTTTATTGGTTTTTTATTTTTATTCCATTATACTTGAGTGAATTCAAATGATATTATGATCCTGAGGCCACAATTTTGACCTTGTGTATTGCCTTTTTGGGGACCAGTGTTGGATAGTTCTTGAAATACATTAAACAAGCAATTTATACTAAATATTTTAATAGAATTCCTTGGTTTTGTAATTGACTTGCTACTTTCTGTCTTTATTATTTTGATTAAAAGAGAGCTTTTACTATCTTGAGTTTAAAGGGTATTTTTACGCAAAATTTGATTGAACTCATTTTGCAAGAAGATAGAAAGATTTTTCTTTTTTATTATGGAAAGCTATTGGACTTTATCACTTTTTGACATGTTCGTATGGAGCATTATTTACGAAAATAAAAAGAGACGTAAATCTTGCTGATTATAGCGTCTAGTATTTTGTTTAAAATGCATGTCAAACATGCACTTCAGTAATTAGTTAATGTTGTGAAGAGATGCCGAACTTCAAAGGCATGGAGAGAACGGAAGAATAATTGAAAACTTGCGAAAAGAAATATGAAATGTGTATTACTCGCAAGTTCTTGATGAAATGTCACTTTCTCATGGTTGACAAACTCATGGAGAAACTTTTCTATCTTTAGGGAGAGATCAGCTTTGGGTTGTGAAGAATTTATTAGGGAGAGATTATGTTTTCATGGAAGGCAACGTATCCATCCTTGGGATAAGATATTTCATAACTAAATTGTTTATTTTCATCTTGAAATTATTAATACACGGTTCTTGATCCATTTGTTGTTCACCGCTCAGCCCATAGCAAATAATTAAGTAAATTAAATATGAAAATGTATAAATTGGACTAATAAACGATATTAAAATTAAATATTAAGCTTGAAAATGAAATAATTGAATTTGTAGAAATTAAACACACGTGTGCGCGCAATGATCCTCGAGCCAACAGCCTTAGGACTTTTCGGAAAGTTATCTTTTGTTGTTGATTTTGCTGCCCTATTTTAAATTATTAATAAAAACCTTAAAGAAAACAATTGGTGGATTAAACTTTTGGACAAAAATATAATTTTAACTTTTTATTAATGCTTGTCCCAATCTAAAGTTTTCTTACACGCTTGGTGAAGTGGATCCATTAGAAGCACACTAGACAATTTTGATTTAATAATATATGGATTTATCCAAATCTTGATTTCTAGTTGGATAAGCACTAAGAAAACTATTTAGTTTATTTTGTAAGGTACGAAAATATGACACAAATGACTCTAGTATGTAAACAATATGTTCAATAATTATTTTTATTTAGATCCCATCGATGTAGGCAAGATATCTCTTGTTCACTATGAATAGGAAATCAGTTCTAGGGCGTGTTCGATAGAAATTAAAATCGGATTAAAATTGAAAAATTAGTCATTAGTATTGATTTTTATTAGACGAATGAGATTCAATAACGACCATATTTTCAATTTTAATTGAATTTTAAGTACGATCGAACACACCACTATGTATTAAGATAGTACTCATTTAGAGTAATCGTTATTTATAATAGAAAAGGCGTGCGTGAACATTTATTTTAATCTTATTTTTCAGAATCTTAGCTATTTATATTCCAAAACTTCTATCATCTAAGAAAATGCCGAAATTAAAAAATATATATATAATAAATAAAGAAGAAAAGCCAAAAATAATCTTACCTGTTAATTCTTGTAATACACGATTGAGAATTATAGTTACACAAATTTGCCAGATAATTTGATTACCCCTTTCTTAATCCAACACAAGAAGAGAAGTCAAAAGAAACGGATGAAGCAGTACTACAAGAAGAAAATAATTAATTTCTAGCCGACTCGATAAGAAACTTATGATTGCACCAACTACAAGAAAAGACCTCGTGATTTCACCGCTACTCGTTCGAAGAATGCACGGTGTTCTTCGACTTATCATTATTAAGAAGATCATGCTTGGAAGATCTGTTTTGTAACTCAGACATTAGAGCAAGATTTTCTTGATGCAAGATGGTAGCCTTTTTCCTCAACTTCTCATTCTCTTCTATTATACTGATATTCTCCATGTACAGCTTCAAATTCTTAAGCTCCATATCCTTGTCAATCTTCTCTTTGCATTGCTTTCTTCTGCAAACCAAAACATATTCATGTATTTATATATAGGATCGAAAAGAAGTTTTTCGAATGAAAAAAGGAATGTCTGTCTTATACACGAGCTTTGTTAGTTTACCTTGCAAGGTTGTGTATACGAACCCTGGATCGCTTCGGCCGTTTTTGTGAAGAAACTTCAAGATTGTGCGATAGTATCGATTCTGTGGGACTAATACACATTCTTGATGTTTTCTTTTTGTGTATTTTACAATGAAACAAGAAGCTTTTTAGTGTGGATTGCTCTATGTGAGATGAGTTTTTTGTGCGGTGGTGAGATCCTATAAATAGGTGGCTTCGTTGGTTGTAAATGTGTCAATGTGCATACCGGTGGCCAGGGGGTGGCCAGGGGGTGTGGTGGGGTGAGGGATTAATTTCAAGTTTGGTAATGATGATGAGAGAAAGTCATGATTACCAAGAGCAGAAACCCCATCTATTATGCATGAATAAAAAGCCTAAGAACAAGGAAAGGTTCGTCTTCTCTATCTTTCTTGCCTTCACACATAATTTGGCATTTGACAAGCTTGGTAAAATAAGTACTTATTTTTAACTTATGCGTCTACATGTGAAAAAGAAAAAATCGAGTTCATTAATTTATTTGGAGTTAGCATCATAATACACGTAGCATGTTCGTTGGTTCTGAAAAGGGTTAAAAAGAAATTAAAATTCGATTCTTTCATCTTTCCAAACATGCCCTTAATGTAAGTAAAGAAAAAACAATTTAAGCCGAATTAAAAAGTTCTAGGTCATATAAAATAAGCGATTAAAATTTATTATTGATTTTAACTTAAATTAAAATTTTTAATTTTAATCCATATCAAACGGAAGCTAAATCCTTTTTCTCTAAACCTCAGCAATCATGTATTACTTAATCGACATTGAGCCAAATCGAAAATGAATAAATAAATAAATAAGTTAGTCTTTTTCAACCAGTAGGATGGTGTTCGAGTCTCGTTCCAGAGGAAGTACTGAAATTATTCCACAGTCCTACAAAAATACTGTAGCGAGAGAATAACCCACATGGAAGATGGAGCACCACACACCTATTACGGTCAAGTATTTCCTATAATTAAGGTTGTCCATTTCTAGTGTGTTGATGTGATATTCTGGACTAATCTGGTTTTGTTAGTCTTAAAAGTACCTTAACTTTATAAATCTCCTCAAAAGCTAACTTTTGAACCCAAGTTTTTGTTCATATATACACTTTTATTTTCAATAGTGATGCAAAGTACTCTAATCACTCTATTCAAAAGTTATAGTTCGTAGAAAACATGCAATCACCTCTATATTACCCAGAATCAAGCCACCACAAAGTCACACCTTTTAAACTTGTCATATTTTAAGTAGTGATGACAATGTACCAACCATTTACATCTGTAATCACTCTATTCAAAGGTTATAGTTCGTAGAAAACATGCGATCACCTCTATATTACTCAGAATCAAGCTTGAGAATCCACCACAAAGCCACACCTTTTAAGCTTACCATATTTTAAGTAGTGATGACATGGGTCGAGCTCGGCTCGGCCCATGAGCTCGTGAGCTCACGAGTCGAGCCGCGAGCCCACCAACTTTTTGAATTTTTTTTTTTTACCTTTTCACTTTTCTTTTTCTTTCCACAAGTTGCTCGTGAGCTCGACAAGCCGATAATCACTGGCTAACAACTTTTGATAAATTTTTTTTTATATAAAGTCATGTTTGGTATCGATTGAAATCTAAATTTTAATTTTTAATCAAATTTAACAATTAATTTTAATAACATATTTCATGAAATCCATAAATGTTTTAACTTATTTCAAAATTTACTAAAAATTTGATTTTAATCTCCACTTAATATGGGTAAAATCACAATAAATTTGAATTTCGATAACATGCTAATTTTAAAAATTCTCCAACGATTGTACGCTAATCGAATCTACAAATTGCTTTTGTCATCTCTAAACTTATTTCGAGAACTACATTATGAGTATATCGAGTAATCCAAACAGATATCGAAAATAGTCAAAAATACGTTAAAAATAAATCTTAACAAAAAAAGTCTAACTCGCATTTTTTAAAAAAATTCAATTTTTTCATTAACATTTATTATTTTTTGCGGTTCAAATTTTTCAATATAATTTTAATCATTTTATGGAATATGACATTAAAAACTCTTGAAGTTTTACATCCGAAAAGTCATATCCCATGTTTATTTTCTGATACAAAATTATAAGAGGTATGATTTTTTTTAGACGTAAATTTAATTTTTTTGCAAGTTCGATTGTGTCTCCCTAACTTTGAAATTTTACGTTCGCCCCTGATCATAATCTCGAACTCTGATACCAACCAACCATGTAGGGTATTATTTTCACTTTGTCCAAAATCTATAACTCATGGACGATGTGTAATCCACTTATATCACCCACAATCAAGCTCAAGAATTCATCACAATTCCACTCGATTTAAGCTCAGTCAATTTCTCATGAAGTCATACTATTTATACAAGTGACATAATGTCTTGTGGTTGCTA
>CAIGRL010222664.1:0-13619 GCA_903798325.1 Fraxinus xanthoxyloides
AATCACCACCTATGATGCACCGACATGGATACGTAATCCGACATGACACGTGTATGACATGTTGTACTTTGATAAAATTCTTCATTTATATTGTTTAACTTTAGTTTTTCTTTTTGAAATATTTTAAATAAGAGAAATAAGAGTACTTGTTTGTTTTCTAATAATAACTTTGAGGTAAAAATATATAATATCATTCATAAATAAAGAAAAATAATCATGATAGAGTGTTCAAGGGGTGTCATATCCGATACGACACGACACGACACGACACAACACATGTCGGACACGGGCACACCAACCTAGATGAAGTGTCCGTGCAACACACATCATCATATGATTGAATGAGGTGGTTCCCACTAAAATACCTATACCTTAAGAATCTTTTTGGATACTCTAAATGTCTTGTGTAAGGAAATGCAAATGGAAAAAGAGGACAGAAATGTAGCTAGCTTTTATTGGTAGAAAAGGAATAGAAAAGCTAAAGATAGTTAAGTTATAAAAACGCCTATGTGCAACCTTATATTTTCGAACACCGCGTCCAATAGAAGAGAATGAATTTTTGTGCTTCAGTTTACATTTTCCTGTCTAATGAATTGTATCTCCAATACTAGCAATTGACCTCACAATTCTGGACCTATTAGTCTCACGTGTGCATCAAATGTTTAAGATAAAGCTATTTGTGTTCCTGAACCAAAATTGAATTACTTCCTCTTTGATCAGTTAATAGTTATTAGTACCATTTAGGGGCTTTTCATTGTTGCAATACCTTTTTTCATGTGATTAAATACTATCTTATGCTTCCCTTCTCCTTCCACTTTTATCTGTGATCTTTACATTATCTCATGTTTCCGTGTTGCTTGAGTTTTTTCACAATACAGGGATCAATTACTCGTTATTGGTACCACTTAGGGGCTTTTCATTGTAATAATATCTTTTTACATGTGATGAAACTACTGTCCTATGGTTCTCTTCTCCCTCCACTTTTATTGGTGCTTTTTTACATCTTCTCACATTTCTTAGTTAACTAATTTTTTTCCACATATCAGCCCTTGCAAATATTTAAGAGCTAAAATTCATGATAAAAAGGTTGATCCTCATTGGGTAGCCAATAAATCATATTTGATTCCCGATTCTCCAAGTATTTCCATTAGGTAAATTTTCCAAACCGATTACTACTGAAATTTTGATATGAGGTAAAAGCATCAGGGGACTGGCCAGAAAGATTAGTTAATTGTATTTCTTATTCTTTTGGCAAAGTAGTCTCTTGCTTTGACATAGCCTACTTAGTTTGATTGAAAAACTGGGACCAATTTACTTGCGATACTTAGTTGACATTCGTAAAAATTATTTTTGATTATGCAATACATCATGTTTAGTAGAAAGACAGGTATTAACTGCGTTTCTGGTGCTTTTCTGATATTCCATTCAAAATCTATGTTGCTTACCTTTTTCTATCCAAAAAATGTAGTGGATGTTCTCAATGGACTTACTCTTTTACAGTCATTTTGACATATCTGTACTCGTATGCCAGAATGGAGGGGAGTTTCTCATCCAAGCAAACACTCAGAAGCGCCAAAAAGTTGAAGATTCTTCTTTATTTGAACATGTCGAGGTAAGTGTGATTATTTATAATTGGCTGGCTTGTTGCAATTGTTGAATTTCATCTTATGTTGAGGGCTAATCCGTTTTTCCATATATGCGTTCCTTTTAATCTCTTAATCTCTAAGTTAGTTTAGCGTACCTCTGTATGCCTTCTTAAGGTAGTTTCAGCGTTGTTCTTTGATTTTACTATTTGGTAAAAAATGTGTATAGTAATGCTTCACGCAATTTACACCAGGCAGCTGCTGATGCAAGACAAGTTAATAAAGAATCAGACTCCAACAAGGTGGGTCTTGATGTAAATAAAAAAAAGCAAGTTCGTGGTAGGGGAAGTTCTGCTTCAGGTAGGGGACGTTCCCGAGTTTGTGATCCAACGAGAATGGAGACAGTTTCTCCATCCAACTGTCAACTTGTAAACTCACACAAGGTCCAATTATTTTGTCATGACATTTTTTAACTTCTGAATGCTATCCTGCCGTGTGGTTTGATTGCCGAGGATATGTTTGCATACTAATAGATATTAGCATACCTTTGTTATTTTTTTCATTTTTTTATTTTTGTGATCAATATAGTCATAAGTGTGTATGAGCTGTCAGCCTTGTTCATTTGTATCCTATTTTTCTTATTTGCTTATTTTGTCATTTGCTCATATCTTGATATTTCTCATCAAATAGGGGTTGGCTTTTAATTTCATCAAAATAGGCGTTTGGGTTTTGATAAAGACGACAGCAATTCTTGTTTTTCAGTTGATTGAACACTATTGCTTTGAGATTTCTCTCAATTTGGTATCAAATTCTTGGTAATCTAAGAATCAACGAGTGTTTAAGTGTGTTTGTTCAATAATTCACTTCTTCCGCTGCATCGGTATGTCAACAAAGGATAGAACAAAACTGGCAATTTATTTACTTCCATTTCCTTCCACAGTCTTTTTACTTAATGTCCCTTTTCATATATTTTCCTCTTTTGGTGGTAGACGAAAACACAGTTCTCCTGATATGTTAGATGCATCATGATTGTTATATCTCGTCCTCGCTATCACTTTATGTTGTTATTTTGGATCTAAGTTATGGGATTGCCTGGTGCTTTGTGTACCACCGAGTGACAATAATATCGACAACTTCTCTATTGTTTGTGTTAAGAAAAACAATTAGGAACATATTATGAACTTCATTGTTATATTTTGTCCTTGCTGTCATTTTATCTTGTTTTAGATTTCAGTTATGGGATTGCTTGATGCTTTATGTATTAACCGAGTAAAAATAATATCGACAATTTCTGTGACTTTGTGTGTTAAGAAAAAAAGTAGGAACATATTACCATTTAGCCCTATGTTGCAGAATTGGTTGAGTTTTCTAGTTTTCCACGATAATTTGGTGTCCTGCTACTTGAAGATATCATTTTCCACTTTAGAATTCAAGGTCCTTCAAGTATGAGAACATAACTGTTCTTCTTAAGTTATTCTTTTGCTTATGAGAACAAACAATCAAGTGAATGTTTGTGCCTTGGATGTATCTTTTTTTGATATATTTATGTACCTGTTTGTTGGAACCCATCCATTTTAATGTGCAAATTTGGTTGCAACTTTAAATATGCAGCTAAACTATTGTGAAGACAGTTAATTTAGTCTTCTTTTGCTCCTACCTAATCTGACAGATGCAGGAGCGTTTATCCAATGAACGTCTTGGGCTTGATGGCCATACTTCCTTAGAGGTATTCATTTGTTGTGACATTATTATCACTTTTGTTTCTTTTCCTTGCTTATGAATTCTGCTCCTGTTTAAACTCACATTGATATTAGAAAGAGATAGAGCTCATTTTAATTATTTGCCGAACTTCCTATGGTACAATGAAATTAGGAGGTCACTTCTTTACGTGCAAAAGTTGCAGCTTTGGAGGAAGAACTAACAAAGTCACATGAAGAGAACTCTGATCATCGAAATCAGCATCAACAGTTAGAAAAGGTGTAATTGTAATTTGAATTTAAAAGCAGCTTGGATTTGAGTAACCATTTCTTATTTCAATGCACACATTATCATATTTATTCTATTTTGCACAGGAACTGAAGGATCTTAAAGATTATGAGCTGCAGATGAAGCCAAAGGTTTTTTATTTTTTTTTATTTTTTGTCTGTTTTTATCATCTTTTGAGCAGTTAGTTTTTTGGGGCATGAAGATACTCCCGACCTTTTATTTTCTCGATTTCTAAAGTTAAATATATTATTTTCCTATCTTTTGAGTTTCCTTCTATTTCCATTCTCTCTCTCGTTCTTGGTGTTACTTGAGGTTTTGTAAATAGAGCTAGTACATGTTATTGTGTTTTACTATCTAAAATGTTAGAAGCTGATAAAATCTAAAATTCTAAATCAAGTGGTCTGTTTCATGGTGGGTTTAGAATTGGGTAGCCTTCCTTGGTAAAAGGATTGCTGCATGACTGAGTTGAAAGCTTTGTTTGATTGTGCATCCCTGTTGCAGAAAATATTTTATATACAATGGCATATTATCAGGCTTATAAAATTTGGATGTAGTCAATTAAGGCTTCGACCAAAAAGTTGCGCACAGTGGATTGTCATTCTTTCTGATGTTTTATGTTGTGATCTGTTGGTTTGCTACATCCAGGAATTAGTTATTTGTTTGTTTTCTTGACGCAGAGAATGAAAATAATATCTGATCTATTGATAACTATTTCAAAAGCCGAGAGACAAGAAGCAAGGATAAAAGTACGCCAAGATTCCTTGAGACTTGGTAATGTGGGAGTTGTCAGGTACTTTAATGTTTTGTTTCACTTTTCTATTGATAATAGTTAGTTTTCCTAATTATATAACCAGAAAGAGAAGAATGTGTTAGAAAACAAAAAATCTTAGAGCGTGTCTCCACTCTGGTCCATGGAAATATGTGTACCATATAGATGTGTGGGAAAAAATCTATATATCATTTTACTGGTACTCAGTGAAAAAGACAACATATATTTTTTTGAACTTAAAAATTCTATGTGCATTTTATTTACCCTTACCTCGAGCATTTTGTTATTTTGATTGTTGGTGTAATTTGGAAGCTGGACATCACTGTGCAAAATACGTCATGTCTTGCTTCTACACTAATGTTCTCCTTTTGAATGAATACTTCCTTTATTTGTTGAATAATGGCTTCACTTGTATATAGGAGTTTAGAATTTCCCTTGCAAAATGCTAGATATGATGGTCAATACTTCATTTGTTCATATGGACGTTAATATGATTTCATATTGGCATGACTTTCATTGAGTAGCTCTGTGGTGAATATAACAAATTAAAAATTGCAGTATGGATATTTATTGGCGCCAAACACTTTTTAACAACACATAAGCATGATATTTTATGAGGTACTTTGTCTGACTTCAGAGAGTTTTTACATTTATGAAACTCATTGAATTAATTGAAATGCTTCACATTGTAAGCTTCTTTCACTTTGGAACCCTTTTCTTAACACTGACCACATTTGACAAATTAGATCAGTCATAGACAGTTCCCTAGGTGACTGGATACTGAGATTGGTAAAATTACCTAACCGATGCCTACCATCACCAAGTGTGCCAGTTAATCACCCAGAAATTTGAGTACCCCCAGTGTAAAATGTAAATAGGGTAAATTAAGAGCTTGAGCCAACTGATTGTAGTCTTTACCCTGGAAGTAATCAATATCACCAAAAAAAAAAAAGGAGAGAAATATTGAGATGCTGAATGGTTTATTGTGCCACATTGTATCTTAGAGAGATCTGAAGACTTAAAGCACGAGCGTTATTACCAAAGCTAAGCAAAAAATCAAAACTAGTATGATATAGTGTGATGTGCACTGTTAATTATGTTTACTCATCCGATATGCAAAGGCATGAAGCTTGCTCTTTCTTTTGCTTCTTTTCCACTTTCATATTTCCCTTAATGCTTTCCAACTTATTTTTCTGGTTATGCGTCATGAAATGTTTGGAGGTCATTTTTAGTGCATTTGGTTGCTGGAGTTGCTCTCTTGTCCTCCAGCCTGCATAAGAAATTGGGATCCATAGGAATTGTTGGTTTTTTGCAAGTGAAACTTCCATTCTCAAAATTTTTGTTCTTTTTTACACTTTCTCATGCTTTCTGGTAAATAATGCTTTTAAGAAAAAATATTTAAGTTCTTGGCTGGAAGTTGTTAAATTTTATGCAATTATTTAGTTTACTTTCAGTTGACAAGGGAGCTGAACTCTGAAGTAATTATCTTACAAGCCTTCAGTGCAAAGTTTTCTTTTCGTTATCATAATTTTTTCCTCATCTCATCTACGTATCTCCCATTGTTTTTTGATATTCAATATCAAATTTCATTACGTTCTTGTATTGCTTTGTATCATCCTTTTATCTCCTATTGCTTACTCCTCTTTCTTCTTCTATCAACTGGACAGGGCTGGGACAGTCATCTCTGAGGCATGGGAGGATGGACAAGCATTTAAGGATCTCAATACTCAAGTTGTATGGTCCTTCCTGTTTTATGGCGAATTAATATCTATACTCTTGTGTTTGTTTATATATCTAGAATGCAATATTTTGTGGTCAATTAACTTTTCACCAGTTTTATACATGATCTTGCAAGGAGATATGCTTTTTCACTGTGGATCCTGTTGCCAAAAAAGGCCAATAGATAATATATAGGATGCACAGATAAACACTATCTGTGCAAAATATTTCTCAATGAACTAAATTTACTTGCATGGAAAAACGTGATCGAGCTGCCAAATTTCACTTCCTCTTCAGAAGCTTGCCAGCTTATATTCTAAAATATGATAATAAAGGCTGCTTGCTCGCAGTTGACACTTCTCTATAACTTCACTCACTCTTAATATGGCTTTCTTTAATACTGTTTTGACTAACAACAGAACTAAACCAGAATTTATACTTCACTGTTGCTAAGTTAATGAAGAATTCGTTTGCGTTCACAATAATCATTTAGTTCCAAAGTGTTTAAAATCGTACTGGGAAGCAATGAAATTGGGCACCTAATTCCTGAAACTCAACATAAATAAATCTTAATATGATGGAATAAAGAAAAGATCAAGAACGGCAAGGTTGGGAATAGGATGAAGAAGGTAAGGAAGGGACGATTGAAGGTATATTTAGTTGTGAATTAAAATATCTGATGATTAAGTTTTATGGTAGGTATCAAGTACGGTTTTCACATTATCTTTGATCTTTTGTAGTTTGCATCATAGACTGAATGATGCACTTACTATTAATATCATTTTATGTATATTGTAATATGATCAAGCTGATTGATTTGTCTAGTTTATTCCCGATCTTTGATTGCGTGCTTAAATACAATTTTGGACGTAATATAACTCAAACTAATATCCTACTTACTAAGTATTCTCGTTTCATGTTACTTTGACATCTACCTTCATAAATCAAACGAGTAATTTTGTTTACAAGGTCCTTCCATCAATTGAACTTTTCTTATTGCAGAGAAACTTGTTAGAGAACAAGGAAGCTGTTGAAAGGCAGCGAAAATTACTGAAGAAACGTCAATCAGGTAGAGTTCTTCTTTAGTAATAATGATGATGCTAATTTAGCAAGGAATGAACATGTGTCTCTACATGGATTCATAGCCACTATAAAATTGGGTTGTGACACTTGATATCATTAAGATTGTAGTTATTAGCGAACACTTTTTGTTTGAACAAGGAATTGCTTTTGGATTTATCTCGAGGTTATTTATTTTGTCTCTGCAATGGAATATTTTTTTTTTCCCAAAGGACTCAGCTTCCTCTGTAGCTTTACGAACCTCCTCTATTTGATGGCTTTCTTGCAATGGTGCCTTCACCAAGTCAAGCCCTATGTGAAACCACTTGCAACCGGAGGGAACACTTCGTTTGGGTTTTGTTTGGCTCTGTCAAAGTATACTTAGGGAGTGAGCATAATGGGAATTATCAAGTTTTTTCATGTTTTAGTAATATTATAATTAAATGTTTATGGCAGACAAAGGTGATGGAAGTGACACAGAGACAGTTCATGATGATGTTCTCTTTTTGGATGAAGTATACAAATCTCGTCTAGCCAGCATCAAGCGTGTAAGTTTGCTTCAACCAGGATTGATTCTTGTTACATTTTTACTATGTAATACTATTGTAATTGAGTTTCTTTCAGGAGGAAGAGATAGTAATGCGTGACAGAGATCGATATGAATTGGAGAAAGGAAGGCTTATACGTGAAATGAAACGCATTCGTGATGAGGATGGTTCCCGCTTCAACAATTTTCAGATTTTAAACCATCGATACGCTCTTCTAAACCTTCTTGGCAAAGGAGGATTTAGTGAGGTTTATAAGGTCAGGACTATGCAAGTTATGTAGTGTTTTGACTCTTTGAACACTATTTATTGAATGGAAAGTGCTGAAAAGGACTCCATTGATCATAGTAGATTCTAGATCTTGCTTTTTTCAGTATCAGAAACACAAGGGCAAACATTCTTGTATTGATTTGTAATTTACATTTCTGGTAGGCTTTTGACTTGGTGGAGCATAGATACGTTGCATGTAAGCTTCATGGTTTACATGCTCAGTGGAGCGAAGATAAGAAGCAAAGTTACATACGACATGCAATCAGGGAGTACAACATTCACAAAACATTAGTGCACCCGCACATTGTTCGCCTTTGGGATATTTTTGAGATTGATCCAAATACATTTTGCACCGTATTAGAGTATTGCAGTGGTATGAGCACTCTTCTCAGTTATATCATCAATTTGATATTTTTCTCCTGAAGAGAAAAAGTTCACAGTCCTTATGTAGAATCACCTTTGACTCACTAATATTATTCTTTCCATCAGGCAAGGATCTTGATGGAGTTCTTAAAGCAACACCTCTATTGCCAGAGAGAGAAGCAAGGATCATTATTGTCCAGATTTTTCAAGGCCTTGTTTACCTGAACAAAAGATCACAGAAGATTATCCATTATGATTTGAAGCCTGGAAATGTTTTATTTGATGAGCTTGGCTTCGCTAAAATAACTGATTTTGGCCTTAGCAAGATAGTGGAGGATGACGTGGGATCCCAGGGAATGGAGCTTACGTCTCAAGGTGCTGGAACTTATTGGTAAGTTATGAATTTTTTATTACATGTTCGGCATGGATGATTGAATAGTACTGGATGGTTCTAAGAAAAGAAAAGAAGCTAAAATCTTGTTCATCATGTTGTTGAATCCTATTCATATTGCGTACCAAACATGAACTTATGCGTTTAGTATTGGACTTCGTTTTTGTTAAAGTATAGTAGATGTCAGCATTGGAGTGTCTTGCTTTGTCATGTGGCTTCCATGCAGTTGTTCTTATTCTGCATTTCCTTCTCCAATTTCAGGCATTTTTTGAGCTAATGCATTGAACTATTTGTTTCTTTTTATAACCTAAAATGATTAAAGGGATTTTCTGTATTATATGTGCAATACGGCTTTATGATTCTACCCTGGGAAGCAATGCCCCTTTACGTTTTGGGATATGTAATCCATTTTCCTGTTTGTATGTCCAAAACTCTATCCCTTATGGTCGCTATATCAATGGTAGTTGTCTCATTTTCTGAGATTACTTCTTGAAAGAAAAGAGAAGGGCATCTCAAGTTAAAATTGGAAATCTCATTTAAAGTAAAATTAACCCCTGCATTTGAATCCTAGTTACTAGCAGGAAGGGAAAATGAGAAAAAGAATTCATTTATACGGGCCCTTAGACACTTGTACTTCAGTTCTGTTCTAATCAAAAGCAGAATAATTCTCCTTATGGCTTTCTGATGACTGTTCTGTACATGAGAATTTAAATAAGTCTAAATATAAAAATTTATTTACTCTTGTTCACTGAAATTGTAACATTGCATTCTGGACTTCGTATTAGAATGCTGCTGCTTTTCTACATATTCTTCTGTTCATCGTAGTTTCTGCCATCATCTCAGGTATCTGCCTCCAGAATGCTTTGAGCTAAACAAGACACCTCTCATATCCTCAAAGGTCGGTTACACTGTACTTTTCTATGTGGGAGCATGCTTGACTAAGCTTAGAAAAAGTGAAAGTTACTTTTTGTTGCCAAACATGTTCGCATATGTTTTTTTGTTTTTTTTATGTAAATGGAGTTAAAAACATATTATGACAGTAACTCTTTACTTATTGTCAATAAATTAATTTATTTCCAACATGACCAATAAAAAATTTATGTATCTTAAAACTTACTTATTTTCTTATAAGTAAACTTTTCAAACTTAGTCGACACGCTTAATTATGGGCAAGCTAGAACGAATAAATGGCCTAACACTGTAAGACCTGTGCTAATTTTTCCTAGCTTTAGACAAACATATGATTTGTCGTGGTGTAGGCTCTTTTACGGTGGCATAATACTTTTCAAAGCTCTTAAATGTTCTGGCACCACTTGGCCTAATTATCAACCCTACTTGAATGTCTCTGGAAACAGGTTGATGTTTGGTCGGTTGGTATTCTATTTTACCAAATGCTATTTGGCAGACGCCCGTTTGGACATGACCAGACTCAAGAGAAAATTTTACGTGAAGACACCATTATCAAGGCCCGTAAGGTAGACTTTCCTTCAAGGCCATCCGTATCAAATGAGGCAAAGGTACACAGTATACTCTTTCTTAAAGTTAAAAACACCAGTGTCAATGTACTTTTGTAGAGTTCATATTGATCATTATACTTCATTTTGTTCCAAGTTGGATACTGAACTTAAATTTTGTTAAAACTTTATTGCAGACTAGTCACTGAACGTTTGTTAATCTTTTCTTCTCGTCTTGTTACTGCTTGTGATTCTTGTCTAGTTGTCTTGTACATTACACATTCAATATCTCTAGAAACACACTTTTGTTATTCTCCTTTTTCTTTTTGCTTCCCTTTGACAATGCGAATCCCAAAGTTGGTTCTTGACTAATATTGGATGTTTTTTTTTTTTTTTGAAGTTCTAGTCTTGCCCAATATAAACCTATGTTTGCTTAGTTTTAATTTCTGGCTCAGTTTGAAGGTTTAATTGTTCCTTTGCATTTTGTAAAAATGCAGTTCTTCAGTGTTCTAAATGAATAATTTATGGTTGTATTTAAATTTTCTGCAGGATTTTATTCGTAGTTGTCTGACATATAACCAAGCCGAGAGACCAGATATTTTAACCGTTGCTCAAGATCCATATCTAAGTTATACAAAGAAGTGATGAAAATATACTTCTCTATGTGGTGTGTGCAAGAGATTGAGGAGACAAATGACAAAGTCCAAAAGGGAATTTTGAATAGTTGTAAATCCTTTGTAAATTTTTGCTTGATAGTTGGGGAACCCGCACCCCCACCCCCACCAGCCAAATCCTCTTTATTTGTGTTCATCAAGCAAAGCTATCTTTTGCATTGAAGAACCCATGGAAGTACATAGAAAATGAGCTCTGGATTTGTTTATATGTATTTTACTGTTTTTAAGCTGCTGACGTATGGTTAAGAAGTATACTCGAGAAATGTACACATTGCGAAAACGATCAATTAAAAATAGACACAATCATACAAAAATGAAGCAATGTGCACTTTTTTTTTGTCCCCTACCATTGAAATATAGACACAAGTTTTCATACAAAACAACGGTTTACTTTGTCCCATATCTTTTAAAAATGGACACAAATTCATGGAAATGGACTATTTCTATCCGTTTTTGGTTAGTTAATTCATTTGATCAGAATATTCAAAAACTAAAAATGACTGATTATCAATCTATCATTCTTGATTAAAATAAAAAAAAATCAGAAAAAAAGAGAGATTTAAAAAAATAATTATAAACGCAATTATCTTCTGCTCATCCTTCACCACGACCACGCTGCCATCTCTATGCTGCCACCTCCAACCACCGTCAAGGTCACCTATCGAAGTCAAAATCACGGGGGCAAATATTGAATGAGTTTTGTTATTTGTGTCTTAGTGTACTGACCCCCTCACAAAAGTGTCAATATCTGTATCAGGACGTCAATCTCGGTGCACACTTAACAAAGTCCATATTGAATTTGCTCAATTTTGAATTTTTTGTTGCATTTCTTAGTAAGAATGAATGAAGCTATTCTATTTAAATAACATACACGTAAAAATTAAGAGAATAACAAAAATCCGAATCACTATTATTATTATTTTAAAATTCAATAAACATGAAAATTAACTTGTGCAAACCACGCGAAAACACACATGGATCAACGTATCCAATACAGTTTTTGTAATTAGATAGATTCATGGCCCATAAATTTGTAATTCGCACAAAGGCACTGTCAAATCATTCCAAACGTAACAGTCGACTATAAGAGCATGTTTGGACGGATTTATTCTCGAAAAATAAAATTATTTATGACTTATTTGGAGTTTGTGTCGCGCAAAGTAGCTTTGCAAAAATTGTACAGAATATTATGTTTGGTGGAAATTAAAATTAGAATTTTAGTAAATTTCGATACAAAAATTGACGAGAGCTGAAAAATTATGAATTTCATAAAACTCGTAATTAAAATCAACAAAAATCCTACTTGTACAGTATTTAGAGGGTTGTAAAATTACAGCCCTCTAAACACGGTACAAGTAGGATTTTTATTTAGTGTGAGTCCCACTAATTAATTAATTAATGGAGCCCACACTAATTAGTTACAGCCCTCTAAACACTGTAAGTGTAGCAGTGTTCGTCGACTTGACCTAACATCTAAATTTCTTGAAGAGAACCACGAGAAGAAGTCGTTCTCGTGACGGGATTTCAGTTGAAAGTTGGAATCTTTGCTTCGCTGCTCGCCGCCTCTTTTTGCTTCTCGTATTAGTCTGATTCAAATACCCATCGAATTTCTCCGCAATCATAAACCCAGGCCCCAGCAATGCTACTCCCGACTCCAAAATCCCAATTAATTTTCTACTGTTTTCAATCAAAAGGTTTTCTCCTGCCCTATGTCATCTGCACAACCAACCACTCAATCCCTCCACAAATGATGCCGTAGAACAAGTCTTCAGCATAATTACCACATCTTCCAACCCATAATCCCTTAGAAACTCACTGAAAACATCCCAAATCCCGCTCTCAAACGAATTGACTGACAAGGTCCTTAAAAGGGTCCGTTTTTCCCACTCCAACCCACAACAAGCATTGGAGTTTTTCAAATTTGCTTCAAGAATAAATGGGTTTTTTCACACGCCATTCTCCTTAGACACAATGCTATACATTCTTGGTAGAAGCCGTAAATTCATTGCAATATGGGACCTTTTGTTTGAAACTAAGAGAAGGGACCATTCTTTAGTAACACCGAGAACTGTTCAAGTTGTGTTGGGTAGAATAGCTAAAGTTTGTTCGGTCAGGCAGACGGTTGAGTCGTTAAAATTGTTTAGAAAAATTGTTTTTAAGTTTGATGTTAGTTGTTACAACGCTTTGTGAAGGGCGTTGTGTCAAGAAAAGAGCGTGAGTGATGCTAGGAACGTGTATCACAGTTTGAAGCGTGAGTTTAGGCCGGATTTACAGGCTTTTAATATTCTCTCGTCTGGATGGAAGTTGCCAGAGGAAGCTGAAGCATTTTTCGTGGAAATGAAGGAAATGGGAGTCGAGCCAGATATTGTGTCCTATAATTGCTTGGTAGATGTGTATTGTAAGGGAAGACAGATTGAGAATGCAGTTAATGTAATGAACAAAATGAGGGAGGAAGGGATTGATTTAGATGTGATAACATATACTAGTTTGATTGGGGGGTTAGGATTGATGGGTCAACCGGATAAGGCAGCAGAGGTTTTAAAGGAGATGAAGGAGTATGGGTGCCATCCGGATGTCCCAGCATATAATGCTGTTATTCGAAACTTTTGCATTGCTAAGAGGTTAGGGGATGCATATAAGTTTGTTGGGAAATTTACTTCTAGTTATAGTCTCCAAAATCACAATAATATAGTTCAATGCTCAAAGCACAATGTAACCATATATTTACAGTAAAAAAGCTTCAACTCGTCAATACAACTTAGCATATATAAGAAATATAACAAAACCATAGAAATCAAGAGTAACC
>CAIGRL010222730.1:0-12516 GCA_903798325.1 Fraxinus xanthoxyloides
GTAGTACTACAAGATTGTAAAATCGATACAAAATTGCAAATCAAAGTCACATGCTAGAGGTCATTACTTACAACTCCATCATGGATAAAAGAGACGGAGTATTAAATTATACCTATTTTCTTCCAAGATTTCCCTCTGTAAGCTGCAACAGCTCTTTTTAAGGTATCATCCTACAGCAAAAATAATTAAGAGTTTAGTTGATCATGAGTAGAACAACATGTAAGTGATGGTTTTGGGGGCAAAACAGATTCAGACATATTTCACTAGTGAGTCCTCCACATCCACTCTCCACCCCCCCAAACCCCAACAAACACATATACGACTTGGAGAAAGGGGAGGGAATAAAGAAAATCTGATAAATGAATAGGATCACAGAAAAAAATTAATTGAGTTTGTCACGTGTGTAAGTGAAACTCAAGTGACATAAATTAACCGAAAGAAAGACAACTAGCTAAATTTGTGCAAATTGTTTCAAAAACAAGCATTGAACTCATTTTTCATCAGTATGAAACTAAAATAAATGCCGCCCCAAACTCATTGGTATCTGCACAATAAATACACTTATTTCTGAAGAAAACTTATTACCTCCTCCGGAGTCCAACCTCCCTTTGCTCTTCTAATTGGACCAGTAGTTCTCCTATAATACCATATATATGTTGTTGAATTTCAAATCATCAGCCCATGGATTTAAAAATTTTAAAATTCAAGAAATGTACAAAGCATGAAGCTTTTCCTAACGCATTTCAAGTAAATGAAGTCAATTCAATGCTACATCAAAAAGAACTGGAGAAATACATTAAGGTGTAAATTGTTATGTAAAACCGAACAAAACTAGTGCATGCACGTGTCCTAATTCCAAGATAGTAAGAAGATCAATTAGCATTCAAAATATCTATATATCCATGTAGGACGAAAGTGAGGTCATATCTTGAGAATGAGAGCGAAAGAGTGAGCGGAATAAAGAAAGTCAGTGCTGTTCACAGGAGATAATAGCATCTTACCATTGCGAGCATCCTCTCAAATAATATTTGCTAAATCATTCATTTGCATGAGAAAGTATTCCCTACCATACTTCTATTGAATTTACTTAACAGTAAATAAATATTTTTAGACACTCCTATACAATCACTAGTTTCAAAAATGTTCACAAACATTAGTCCATGACATACTGAAGAAACACAACCATCATACAACAAAGTTAGAATATGGTGCAACCTTCGATATGCCATAACCATTAAAATACAGGATAAAGCAATAGATCTCAAAGAAAAGTACATTCATTCGGCACAGAAGAGATTATATAATCAAACCAAACAGTAACTTCAGTACATGAGCACAAATTCAAAACTTAAACGGAGAAAATGAATTTAATCCTAAATCACAATGTACAAAAACAAATATTTCATTCAAAATGAGCCAGCTATTAAAACGTTACCTATGAGATGGTGATATATTTCTGGGACTACTTATACTGGGAGACTTGAATGCAACACTACCACTATTCTGGGAAACAGAAGAGCTCGAAGCAGCTGTTGATTGATTGTTATCAAGACAGACCTCTTCTGGTTTCACCTCTTCCATTTAATCCCTTCAACTGATCACACCTCCAAATCCCAGACTTCCTAAACTGAAAATTCACCAATCCAATAAATAAATAACAAATTTCAATAACCTCCACGTACAAAACAAAACCCTCTAAACCTATTCAGTCAAAACTCGAAAATCCCCGATCATAACTAAATATCATTAGCACCAATGATAAGATTAAGCTAACCCCAGATCTCATAAACAAGTAGTACCAATAATAATCAAGAAAGCCAAAATCCCGAGAAAAGGTAATTCCAGTTTATCAAGAGCTAGTTAAACAAAAAAATATAAATACTTAAATTGATCAAAAACCAAGTTAAAAAATAGAAGCAAAAAATTGGAAAAAAAAATGAAATTCAACAATCTTAGAAAAAATTAATTACAACAACTGACCTAATGGAATAAAACTCTAGCTCACAGATTCTAGAGCCTCCAGACACAGAAAATCTCACTTTTAAAAGAGAAAATTATGCGTTTGATATCGCGAAAAGACCTTGTCCGTTGAATGCCGAAGAAAAGAAAAAGGAAATATTAATATATATTTTGTATATAACGAATACTTGTTAGGGCGTCAGTGACGGTGCCGTTTAGTGGCCGTTGAGATTTGGAGGAAACAGAAGGGATGTTTTAACGGCCGTTGACGGTTGCACGTTACCGTTATTGACAAGAGTTTGAACATCAAACGGCATATTAGGCATTGGTTGAACGCTGAATACTTTAATGGGTCAGATCTTTCCCGGGTAATTGCTGACTGGGAATCAACGATCTGGATGTGATTGATACTTCGTAACTGAACGTAATTTAAAGTTTTTTTCCCGTAATTTCTTATGTGCTGACGTCTTAATATTTAAGTGATACTATTAAGATTTGGAGTTCCATCTTAAAAGGTCAATCTTATTAAAATGAATAGCTCAAGATCTTTTATTAATTAGTTTGTGTCAACATTATTTATCGATGTGGGATATATATCTCTTAACACGCCCCCACAAGATGGTGACTCATTTGAGCAGACCAATCTTGAAATTCATGCTCATTTTAGAGTTTTAACGGGATTGAATCGTTCGTTGGAGCATAATGGGCTTTGATACCATGTCAAAATTTGGGGTTCCATTTTAAAATATCAATCTTGTTAAGAAGAGTAGCTCAACATCTTTTATTAATTAGTTTGTGTCAACATCATTTATCGATGTGGGATATATATCCCTTAACAGATACTTGTAAGACAAGATTAAGGAGGGATTAATGTATTTTAATAATAATGTTATTTATCATTATGATAATCAAAGAACGATAATGTAACAGTTGGTGTGAAATAATGAGATTGGATAGTTCAATTTTTATGAATGGGGAATGTGAGAGAGAATGATTTACCGCATCACAAATATTCTATCATCATGATAATAAATAACATTAATGTGAGAGAGAATGATTTACCGCATCACAAATATTCTATCATCATGATAATAAATAACATTACTCATTCTTTAATCAAGTTTTGAAGGGTATTAATAAATCACATATCATACCTAGGATCTGCTTTGGCTCTGCTGATTTTTATAATAAACCAATGTTTGGTACACATTAAGATTTTCATTCTCGTTCTTCTACTCATTTTCAACCACACATTTTTCAATAACATAATAGTTTTCATCACGTCAATAATTATTTTTTCTTTTTCAAACATACATTCTCCATCAATTTATTATTCCAGAATTCATTCCTCCAAAATAATATGGTTCAAACACACCCTAAATTTACTTATAAGGAAAAGCATAAGTTCATTCATAATGAATCGACCAAAGTTGAAAACATTATGCGATTGTAGTTACTTCTAAAAATGTATGAAAGTATAGTATTTTACTTAAAAAATTCTAGGAGTGAAAAGGCACAATGTAGGTTTGAGACGTTATACGAGGTTCGACGTGAAAAAAGATAGTCAACTCTTCTTCTAATTGTCTAGTGCGGAACTGGGCATCAAAAAGTAACTTTATTTTTTAATTGTTGTAGCCGACAGTTTTAGACTTGATTAATGCGGTCCTGGACACTCAATTAGTGTGGACGATTTCTTGGATACGTTAAGGTAAAAAAAATTGGGGTTCTAATTTGGTGCAAGTGTGGCATTCATGTCATCAACCTAACATTTGTTGAGCTTGTGTGCTCAACCTTTAAAAATTGTGAAATCATGTCCCAAGAATGTTTATTTGAGCGTTAAGCCGCTATTTGGTTTTGAAAAATTAAGTTGACAAATGCAAGGGCAAAAAATTGTGAGTCTCATAAATATATAGGTAAAATTATTTGTTGAATTTAATTTAATTTTAATGTACATAATGGTTTACTTGCACGTGATGTGATGAAATATGATTGAATCGAAATTTCTTTGATCAAATTAAAAAAAAACAAAAAAAAATCCTCAACTCTCACTTCATATGCATCAACGTAAGCTATTAAGTAAACCTACAAGTAGCATTTTTCAGATTAATATGGGTTGGTTCAGGTTCAATTCAAGGATCATTCTTAATGTACATAGTTTTGATACATAGGGGTGTCTTTTCCCTCACATGAAGAGAAATGACACCCCTATGTACAAATTTTTATATGCAACGAGAATAATTCTTAATTGAAACTTTAAAACTCTCCTTTAACTTCCAACGGTACAAAAAAATTCATCTCCCCATCTTCATTGTGCTTATTTTATTTACCCTTCTCTTCCACCAGGAAATTGACACATTTCTCCTAATTTCTCGTTTGTGTTTATTAATTCCAGTTTCAGGATGGCAAATCAAATTGGTTCTTTTGACACAATTCATATAGAGAACCTTTGTACCCGTCAAAAAATCCCTCCCAGCACCAGCAACCTCAAAGGTCAGTCATCGTAAGAATCCGGCCTTTTCTCCCTCAAGAAATTTCTTCAAAAAATTTCAGTCCCATCTCTTGTGTTTCTATTATTAACCAGAATACACTCAGCAGCGGCTCAGCAAGGAAGTTGAAGGTGGTTGCAGTGCGGTCCAACTCAGTTTGCACAAGCTCAATTCATAATCATAACCGGTTCAGATTACAAGGCTGTTGATTCTTTGAAATCTCTATTACATAGTCTCTTCAAACTCAAAGATCTTGATCATTTGAAATATTTCCTTAGTTTGGAGATTGCCTGCTCACATCAAGGAATCTTCCTTTCTCAGAGGCACTACTCACACCAGCCGCTGGAAGACAATGGCTTTCTGGCTTGCAAGCCAGCTCTCTTACCCATGGATCCCAAAGTTAAGCTCTGTTCATTTGAGGGGGAGCTTCTTTCTGATGCTTCCCCTTATAGAAAAGATTGATTGGTCGTCTACTGTACTTAAACTATATCCAGACCGGATATCACCTTCGTGGTTCACAAGTTAAGTCAATTTGTTTCTCAGTCTAGAAAACCCCATTTAAATGTTGTTCATCATCTTTTGCAATACCTCAATGCTACTCCAGGTCAAGGGCTGCTATTTTCAGCACATTCTTCCTTCCAACTTCTTGCATTTGTGGATGCTGATTGGGGTGCTTGCTTGGACACAAGGAAATAAGTGACAGGTTTCTGCATCTCTCTTGGTGATTCTTTGGTTTCTTGGAAAGCTAAGAAACAAAGCACATTGTCAAGGTCATCAGAATACTGTGCTTTGGCACCCACAACCAATGAACTTATTTGGATTTTCCAGCTGCTTCGAGACTTTCAGGTTTCATCCAATGCTCCTGTTCTTATTTTCTGTGACAATCAAGCCGCCATACACATTGCAAGTAATCCCATCTTTCATGAATGAACCAAACACGTTGAAATAGATTGTCATTTCATTCAAGACAAAATTAATGATGGATTTGTCAAACTGATGCCGGTTGGGACACAAAACCAGTTGGCTGACATCTTCACCAAGCCGGTTCAGTTAGGCTGTTAGCTAGATGTGGTAGTTAGTCACACGGATCATCTTTGTATTGATTGTGTAATCAGTTAGTTAGTTAGTTAGGAACTTCCTATTTTGTGGGCGGCTGTAATACATACTACTTTGACTAATTCAATTTTATTCTTCTCCATTTCAATACAGGATCTGAGTCAACTGGTGTTGGAGTTACTGTTCATCTCAAAGATCCAGAAACCAGGTACGTTTATCAAATTTTTGTTAAATTTCAAAAATTCGAGTAATGGGTTTTTTTATGAGGGTTTCTTGTTTGTGTAGTCGAAACGAGTTTTACAAATTTGGTGCATATTTTGGGCAAGAAGACAACAATGTGAGTGAAATTTTTCAGAGAGAAGTGAGTCATTTGATTCCAGGGATATTTGCTTACACGACGCAGGTTTAATTTCTAAACCTATGCATCAAATCTTAGTTTTATTTGAACCATGAATCTGGGACTCATCACTCAAGTTACTTTTCCGTAGTAAACAAGAAGAGGAATTTCATATATTCCAAGCCTATGCATCAAAATCTTAAATCTTCACTCTCTGAACCAAGAATTTGGGATTTTTTCAGTTATCCACAGGAAACAAGAAGAACGGTGTAATATTGATGCTCCTAGTAGTAATGTTTGGCCCTGCTATTGTCTCCCATGATAAACTGATATCTGAAGAGCTAAGGAAATTTTCGACGTGCTATTTTTTGTCAATTTTGTATCGTAGTCCAAATAATGGTCAAACAAGTGATATTAATGCGGAAAATAGCGTCAGTTTTTCAAACAAAGGCTAGTCGTGAGCTTAGGGTTTGTTGTAGGTTGTACGAAGAGAAAAGATTTAATGAAGTAAACATTAGATGGAACAAGGAAACAGACTCTGAGAATCACTCTACATGGCATAAGATATTGGTCCCATGAGGAGTAGGTCATTTTGTTTTGCTTCCAATGTCCCTACACAAGTTAGCACATAGACATTCAATCTTTAAGAGACGTGATGGGTATTCAAATGTTCTTACACTATCACAAATTTGAAGCTCCTATTCTTTTCTACTGAAAATTGAACTAAAATGGAAATTAACTATTCCGGTGATGCTTTGGGCTACATACACGGTGATATGAAGGATTAGATCTACCAAAGATGGGATATGGGCAAACTTTGATGAATTTCGATGAAGACAGTGACTATGATGAGACACATGAGATATAGAATTGTACTCATTTTTTCTTTAGCTCCCAGTTTGATGGACTGGTTAAAGCTTAGCTCTATATTTTCATTGGCTGGAGATTAGGCCAGCCACGTTCCCCCTCAGTTTTCACTCTATTTTCTTTTTCATATTCCACCCTCGTGGTGGTTTAGTAAAAAAGGGGAAAATTAACTGAAAACTTCTTATGATCGTCTGCTCGGTTGGAATTTGATCTTTTAAATGTATGAATCTCACAGAATCTAAAATGTCAAATATCATATAAATTCTTATAAACATAACCTCTCTCTGTAATTAGAACCCTGGGGAATACCAAGAATCTGTTCATACAGTTAGCTTGGCAGCTAGGTCTCGCAACATTTCTAATTTTGTATCAGCTCAGAAAAATACTACTCCAATGGTGAAAGTTGACATGGAGGCTAAGTTTCGTGCCTGGCTAGAATCAAATGGCAAAACAAAAAGTGCTCAAAAGATGGCGGGATTACGTTCTCCATTTACTGGTAGAACCCCTAGTTCTCTGAACTCGGCAATGAAATTGAACGCAAATCCTCGCTCCTCAGAAGTAAAGTTTGTGACCAGCAAACATGTTACCAATTTGAAACAGAGGTAATGATTAACTAACTTATTACCCTGATATAGAACTTATGTCTTGGTTTGTTATTATTAAACAATCCATTTGTTATCTACAGGATTCCATGTGTAGCCAGCAGAAATTTATTTAACAAATGGAGGTTATGTAGATCCTGCTGCTATGCAGGTAAACTACATGGAACGAAAAGATGTCGGCAATTTGTTATTTTGGGAAAAGTAAGATTACTTTTCTTTCGCATATACGGATTCTTGATCACATGTCCTTTTGTAGATGAACCAGTGAACGGTGAGGAAATGAAAATAAAAATTATGTTTTAGAGTTTCAACTTCTAAAACCTATTTTTTTGCTCAGTGAAAGTTCGAATTAAAAAATATATATTTTTAAAATAATTATTGGGAACGTTTTATTGGATTTTAAAGGAATTTATGGATCGTGAAAATCACGTTTCATATATGTTTCATATATGGTGATTTTCGTGAATTAAGTTTTGTTGGAGTTACAATTTTTTTAACATTCATAATTTACTACGTGAAGTTTTTGTGCGAACACTAAAAATGAAGTGGACAAAATACACTGAATGATAAATGGAGCAACATTTCAAAGAAGAGTAACCAATAAAAAGCATTTTGAAGTCTAATGAGTGAAATGTGAACAAGTAAAATGAATAATGAAACAATAATTTCTTTTGAGTTATCAATTTTTTAACGATCATATAACTATTTCGTCAGATTTTCGTTAACCACGTTAACGAATAATGTAATGAAATTTTTAGGGCTATGGATGCAAACGGACAAAACTCATTCAACACTGAAGCGCTTTAAAATTTTGTGAGTATTGCATAACCATGATATATATCAGTGATTATTGAAACAATTCACTCGTAGCATAAGTACCTTCTTAAAGAATTATTTTCCACATATATATTCCACTCGGCTTTCATCAATTCTTCAAAAAGAAGAATTTTTTTTTTTTTTTAAACTCAGACCAAACAAAAATTAGAAGAAATGGGATTTTCATAATATAATTAAACATAAAATCACTATTAATTACTTTATACAAAAACCATATACCGACTACAAAGCTCCTATATCGTATGAACTCTCGTCACAACGGTTATTATACAGGCACATATTTATCATCATCATCTATCACTGATGATGATTTACCTAAACACACAATACTAATACTAACTTTTCTTCATCTCTGCTTCAGATCGTAATTTTGCGCCAGTGCTTCATTTGCAATTGCATGGATTGCAAGTGCAATTATCGCCGCACTTGCACCCATTCTCAGTTGCAGCAGCCCCCATCTCAGACTCGGATGGCTCAAAATATCTGAAAATTTAAACAAACACGTAAATTGATTAAATAATACCTTCGTAAAAAGAAATTAAAATTGAGATCAATGAGATGTGCCGAATTAATGAAATTCAAATCAATATACTTACGTCTTTTGGGGTGCAACGCCGAGGACTACTGTCTCGTTGGCGGCGGCGGCGGTAGCCTCCGAATAGCTCAAATCAGGGTACATCTTGGACCTTCAATCGTATCATAATGCATTAAAATTCATCAAATTCATTTATACCCATGAAAGGTTAAAAACGGAATAGCAAAAGAAAAGAGCCTCACCCTCCGCAGCCATTGCCACACTTGCAGCTAGATCCACATCCACAGTTTCCTCCACAGCCAGACATTTTTGTTTTGTCACGAGAACTGTATTGCGTAAATGTTAAATTAGTATGAAGTTGATCAATAACCTTTCATTTATAGGCAAGGAGGAAAGATGGATCTAAATCTCAACCGTACACGTAAAATTTGTAGGGTCCAGTCCATAAATGTAACCGCCTTATCTCGTTAGCTGTAAGTCTCTCGAAAGTCCGAATTATCATTTATTTTCTAGATCTTCACCTCAACCATCAGATATTTTATATAAATTATTATTTAATAGCACCAATAATTTTTAAATTTATTGTCAATTATAATGAAATATACTATCGATTTTTTTTTTCATGTTTCATTTATTTACAATCTAACGTAGAAATCATGTTATCATTGAGATATGTTCTCAAATGGTTGTCCCATTTTGGTGGCTTGCTACATTATCTTAGATATATATAATTTACCCCAAATTCTTCTTTTTTTTAATTCATCAATGTATTATTTCTTTCAAAGCAAGTCCTTCACTTTTCAAAATGCGAACTTTAATCTACAAACTTTGTCTCCAATAATTAAGTTCCCATACTTTGAATTTTATCATTTTTCGCTATTTTGCATTCTCTTCTTCAATTCTTCAATAAATATAAAGTATTTTACCTACAAAATATAATTTAACATAAATTAGATAGGATTTTATTTAAAAGACAAAAAAATATATCGATTTAGCACCACAAATAATTATAAAAACTATAATTATCAGTAGCAAATAGAAATATGACACCCGATACATAATAAATTACATCAAATTCAAAGTGACTTCTTGTCATTTCCTATCCATAGGTGATGTAGTTGGATGTTAAAAGTGAATCAAGGATAGGGGTGTTAAATTGATCGGTTCGTCCATCATGGGACTCGACTCGATCCATCACGTGAGTCTGTTCGGGCTTTCTTGTGGCGTGATATATATATATATAACTTGTTTATCGAATTGTCTAGTCATGTCGCCATGAGGAGAAGCTCACTATTACAAAATAAAAATCAATATTAAATATGGGAAGTCAACTATGACGGGATGGTCTAACCATTAAAACTCTTCAATTGATGAAATAGTTGTGAATAGGCGACCAATCAGCTGAATGCATGAAGGATTTTGTTCCAACAAAAGCCACACGAATTGAAGGATAAATGGAGAAGCAACATCTTCTAACATCATATTTGACATAAGAGAATTCCTTGAATCTTACTAGTGGTTTGAGAATCATATGAGAATTTTATAATGACTACTTCCAAGTTTCGCATTGCACATAAAATGTCTTCTTTATAAAGTTATGAATAAGTTGAACGTCTCTTACAAGTCAATTTTACATGTGGATTTTATTTAAGTAGACGTCGTCCAATGGACTATGCCCCCAATCAGGTTTACTTTATGCAGGACAGAGATTACCCAGCATTAAAGCAAACACACATTTTGGATGATACCAAGATCGATTTGAAATTTTAGGTGTCGTGTGTGATATTTTAAAACAGTGCTCCTTTCATGTAATTAAAAAATTTATTAAGGAAAAAAAAGAAAATTTCAATAATATTGTTTAATTACAAAAATATAATATTTTAATGTTTTTTTATTTTTTTTATATGTCGTAAATAAGAAAAGTACAAGTAAAACTCAAAACACCTTCTGAATTTCATCAAAATTCATGTCATCAACAAAGAATCATCCAAACCACTAACCTCTTCGTGCTCATATGAGCAAACCTTAAAATAAAAAATAGCAAATACCACGTTTAAAATTTGAAATGCAACAAATCATGGAAAATTATTTCTTATCGCAATTTTAGAAGGAAACTCACTAATTAAACTTTTTAATCAATATGTTCTAACAAATTTTGTTCAATAGATATTAAAGCTAGCACATTCAATCATTCTTGTAATGGTTGATCGCAAATCTTCTTTCGACGGATGCAACAGCAATAGAAATTGCCAATAGTATTCTATAAGCAAAAAATGTATCTGAAAAACATTCAATCTTTTCAAATAAGTTAATATATCAAAAGCGATCTTTGTTTCTTTTAGTCAAAGATTTCTCTAAATTTTTAACTCTTGAAATAAATCTTCACCATCAAGATTGCAAAAAATTATGTCTTAGAACAATATCAAGTTTATCACATACTTTCAAATTAGCATCATCTATTGAGTTTTACTAGTCAGAAGAGAATAGAAACCTGATTTTTTTCATATAAATTGAATTGATCTAACATTTGTTCAAATGATCTCATTGTTTGATCTACTATATAAAGGAAATAACTGGTTTTGAAAAATCTGCAAATGATTGCGCATCATCTACAGTAGTATTTTCATCAAAATGTTTCTTCGTACGAATTATATGTCTCGCTGGAATTATAGGATTAATTTTCATTTTAATGGCAATAAATTGACGATATTACGATGTAGATTATACTATTGTAGAGCAAGAAACAAAGATTGACAATAGAGTTTCATCTATTCTCTGTTTGACCGTTCATTGTGGGTGAAAGGGGGGGAAAGAGGGAAACGAAGAAAAGAGATTTGATGTTAGCTTTTCATTATGAATCATGCTACATATACAACATTTGTTGATACATTAGTTGACAACATCCTATTTGACATCATCATATTCATCCATTTTAAAAAAATTGCTTTCTACATCACATACTAGATTTTTGACAACACATGGTTGTCGACTATTATTGTCAACCAATATTGTACACTAAGATTTATTCTTTTATTATTTACTTTAATTATTTACATTTTGGACTAGTGTTGTTGGATTGGTAATTGGTTAATAAAGTTAATTAAATATTTGGGCTTGGATTGGTAAAATAAATAGTTCAAAATAATAATTTTTTCAAAAGCAAGATAAAATTAGAAAAAAAATATATTTTTTAATAATATGTTGAATTAAAAAAATATTAACTTAATATAATTCTTTTTTACTCTGTTCATAAATATTACGCCATTTAACTCAATATAATAATAAAAAATTTAAATTTTAAAATTAATAAAAATAGTACACACACACAATGCTGGGCCTATCCGATCGTTCAAATGGCACACCTTCATAATCGTCTCTGGATGATCCATTGGGCTTCTTCCATTAGAGAAACTAGAATTGAGAGGCACCACAAAATCAGTATTTATTTATTTTTATTTTTTTGAATCATCATGGATTTAAGAAATGCAAATCTTTAATTTCTCTATTTAATCCTTCCTTATTTTCTACAAAAAATTATGCAGGTAATGCAGAAAACTAACCAAATCCTATCCCATAAATTGGAAATCCCAAATCTCTCATTTCTTCTTAAATAAATTAATAAAATCTAAAACTTCATCAGACAGATATTAGCAAATGAATGAATAACATCGCCATATGATAGTTAAGCTACTAAATACATTGGTTCAGTTACTAAATACGTGTGTAACGGTATTCCTTAATTAAGATTTGAGTTTCTTACCATATTCAATGCCAGTAGGAATATGATAGCTTAACTATAAGGGTCCGTTTGAAAGCCTTAATTTTTCATGGAAAATG
>CAIGRL010222736.1:0-25917 GCA_903798325.1 Fraxinus xanthoxyloides
TAAAATAGTCCAACCCATGCTTTGGAATTTATTATTCAACGGTTTTTAAAGTTTTTAAAAGAATAAATTACATAGACATATACAAAAAAAGGTAGGAATGTGTAGTCACTCCTTACAATTCAATATTGTTTTACATAGCTTACCCAATCATTTTCTATTGTCTATGAACTAACCTTTGGAATAATTATTGTTGTTTTTAAAAGCTCTTGCAAGCCAATCATTTTCTATTGGATTATAAGATGAAGAAAAACGAATATAATTTGTGAAGTTAATTTTCATTAGTAGCTACATCGAAGCTCTTTTCGCTAAATACTTCCTAATGGACGGCATCCAAATTTTTTAACTTGGAGAATTTCTAAATTTTAGTTTATTGTATGAAATTTTTTTACTCATAATTTTTTTATATATGCAAGTCAATTTTGACTTAAAAGTGAAATTTTTACCTATAAATTAATTTTTTAATTATAATTTTTTTTATTTATAAGTGAACTTTATAGTTATAAGTTAAATGTTTACACGTTTGAATTTTTTATTTATGAGTAACTTTTTATATTTTATAAGTAAAATTTTGTCTTATGAGTAGTATTTTTTAATTTATAAACAATTATTTTACATAAAAGTGAACTTTTGTCTTATAAGTCAATTTTTAATTATAAGTAATTTTTTTGCTTATAAGTAAATTTTTTAGCTATTGTATTTTTTTTATTTATAAACATATTTTACATTAAGTGAACTTTTGTCTCATAAGTCAATTTTTACTTATGAGTAGATTTTTTTAGCTACTGTAGCTTTTATTTATAAGTTAGTTTTGAATAAAATATGTGGCTTGAAAATAATTGTTTTGAGTGTGTAAAATTGGAAGAAAAACTGAAAAAGTGTAAAAAAAATTACTGATTTGATGGATTGAGAAATACAACCCAAATTAAGCTACATAGTTTTTAGGCATTTTCCCCAAAAATCAACAAGCACGGATTTTTATAATCTTTCATAGACAGTGACACCAAAAATAGTCAAAACCCAGTGGAAAGGATCTGGCAAGCAGGCTCTAAGACATCAGAAAGACTTTTATGGATAGATATTTCTGATTTGTTACTTGGATTAGAGGATTATAACAGATATGAGTTCCAAGAATGTAATGAAGAATGTGTTCCGAGCAAATATTTAAGCCCTGCCGTTATCCGTCCTTGAATCATATCGTGGATTAATATACCTAAGGATGGACAGACTAAACATATTCGATTGCTACTGTTCCCAATACTATTTTACCAATTATTCGTGTGAGGAAATGTTTTGAATTTTTGGGAATAGCTTCTTTGTGATTGAATTCCAATCAATCAATAAATTAACAACTATTCAAGTTGAACTGAATTTCAAATGCCAAGTACAAAAATCAGGACTTGTATAAAATCTACTGATAGAAAAGCAGAAAACTCACATTACATTCTGTTCCGAGGCGAGACCTTAGGTATGGCAATAATTTCTTCCATTCCTTAACAGTATTTCCATTAGCCCCTGCCTCAATTACAATCAATTAATAAACATAAAAAGATCACAAAAGCCACACAAATTAGAGAGCATACGTTCACCTCCAAATACCCACAATGTATAACTACATATCAGAAAACAAAACACGAATTAGAGAGCAAAAAAAATCGCCTCCAAAACCACACATATATCACTACTAATGCGGGCGTTAATGTCAATGCGATAAACTGCACAAAAAACGGAAAGAGAAATCGAGACCTCGAGGATTGACAACGAATACAAGGTCGCGGCGGCGAAAGGCGGTGGCACCAACGGGAATCGTACGGTCGGCGGTGAGATCTGGAGCCCAGGTTTGCTCTGCTCTGATAAATGAGGGTTTAGCCATTGGCACTACTGCTACGTGGTGAAATGACAACATATCGGCATATACATACATGTATCTACATATGTATGAATTAAGATAAATGCGTGAGATCAAGAATGAATGATCAAATATTGATTAAGCTTAAACTTGGAGGAAATCCCCAGACACCGAGAAAACAATGGGATGATTAATTGGTTTATTCTTTGTTTGACTTCAGCACACCTTTGTTGTCATACAAGAATTACGATTCTTAAATCTCCCAACTTTTATACACGGCTTCAATTTGCTAGTTAAATTTCGAATTGCGTGCTGGCTAAAATTTGTCCATTCACCCTCTACAAAATTCGTTACCCATGTGGTCAATGAAAATTTGACATGACGAGTTATGACCTAAAAAAATTATTCAACCAAATCATTGTTTCCTTACCCATCCATCTTACACAACAAACTTCAAAATGCTTTTAAACGATCGCTCATTTTTGAAATATTGCACTACATCACATCCATCATATTCCGTCCCCTTCCTTGTTAATGTATCGCATGAAAATTTCACATGGAAAGTTATAATCATTTAAATAATTACAACTCAATCAAACCAATAACTCACCAAAATCACCATACATGAAACGCGATTTTCATAGCCCATAAACTTCTTTAAAACGATATAGAGTCCTCAATTTCAATCCTAAAAAATCCGAGCCCCCAATTCAATCATCTCACCCTTGTACGACTAAATTATGTAATTAAAGAGAGCCTATTGTTGTGAATGATGCAATGAACTACTATTTGTAAAGTTTTATCCCTCAATTGTATCAATTGTTCGACGTCTCTCATGACAATCTTCCATTTTAGCAGGCGTGTATCCAACTATTCGAGGAAGGAAACGTCATTGAGCTCTGACTAAATTGATGAATGAAGAATAACAAACGTGTACACAGCCTAAAAAGGTATTCCACCGTACCTGACCGTCAAGATTCAATGACATTTCCTTCATCGGATAGTTAAATATGCACCCGCAAAAAGGAAGGTTGGGATGAGAGAGACGTCAAACTTATGGTAAAATTGGGGGATATGACTTTATAAGTAGTAGCTTATTGCATCATTCTCAACAATCAGCTATGTCTTATTACACAATTTAATTGTACGTTGGTGAAATGAGCGAATTGGGGTCTAGAGTTTTTTAAGGCATATACTGGGGATGTTTTGTTGGGTTTTAAAGAAGTTTATGTGATTTGGAAGTCAATGTAGTGATTTTGGTGATTTGATGGTTCGACTGAATTATAATTTTTTTAACTATTGTAATTTGCGGCGTAGGATTTTTTTTTGTGATGTATTAGCAATGAAGTGAACAAAATATAACGGATGATGGAGTGTAACTTTTCTAGGATGAGTGACCACTGAGAATCATTTTGAAGTTTGATGATTATGCTATGACTAAGTATAATTTGGATATGTAATGCAATAATGATTTGATTGGGTTATAATTTCTTTATGACAGTAACTTGTACCATCATGGATTTTTTTAGAATGGTGGATGAAGTGCAAGCGGACGAAGTTCGGTTAGCACTATGGAGAATTTTTAAATTTAGTGAGGAACCTATGATCGTGATATAAGTTGTGTAATTATTAAAACAATTACCTCCAAGTTAGATCACGACTTAATAGTCTATTTGACAACTATTTTTATAGAAAAAGAGAGTTTTGAATAGTAACTTTTAGGAGTACGTCTGTACGCGTGGTTAAAAAGTATGAAAAAAGTTTTTGATATACAGTTAGAATATTTTACTTTGTATATGTGTGGTTGAAAATAATCACATATCAAATTATAAAATAAATTAAAGAGTATCAAATAAACACTTAAATTTTAATCTATTTTTTTAGCTAAAAGTTTTATGTTATTTCAGTGTAAGTCCCCAAGCTATTGTCGTATAATCAAATTGGTCTCACATTTGAAAAAGAGCAATTTCTGATTTTTAATGACAAAAATTATCCAAATTTACCAGGACACTCACATGTCTATTTTTATGAAATTAGTCTTGCTTTTCAACTTGAACTAGTACCTATGAGCAATAATTATTTATATGATGATCACATGACAATTTGATAAAAATTTTGATGGTTTCGATCAATTAGGGGTTAATTCTACAATTATAGTTCATGTTTGGTTCACCAAAAAAGTTATATTAAGATTTAAGTCAATCATATATTTTATATACCCACAACTTTTCAATCAAAATCTATTAAAAATCTAAGTTTCATCTAAACCAAACTTAAGTATAATGAAATTAGGGACATCAAAAAAATTCGTTCAACTCGATATCCGAACAACCTCATCTAGAATAGAGAGGAGATTACCCGCCTAATCGGGTAAACTGGACGTGGGTCATTGCACCAAAACAGGTACGAGAAAGATAGTTCTCGTCCCGCTATCTTATCGTCGTTTTTAAACAGAACATAAGTTGTTCTTAGAAAAAAAATTGCCAACTAAAGACATAAAAAAAATAAAAGTAAAAACCAAAATAAAAAACAAAAATAAACGGGACTATAAATGGGACAAGGAACCTACCTCGCCACACCTCGATCCTATCCCGAACCCTTTCCCACTTTAACCTGGTATGAGAACAGAGTAAGATAACAAAAATACTCAACGAGACGGAATATGAATGACCGACACGTCTCATACTCACCTGTTGCAATCTCTAAATGAAATATCGAGAATTAATTGTTGCATCGACCTTCTACTCAAATAAGTGTGTTTTTATAAAGTTAGTCTTGATTTTCAATTTGAACCGATAACTAAGATTTGAATCGAGAAACATTGCTATGACGGTCGAATGAGAATTTTATAAATATTTGGACGGTTTTAGTCGTTAAATATTGATTTTACAAGTATAATGAAAGTCGAGGACTAATTGCTATAAATTAACGCGCCTCTCACTAACGGTGCAAATGTTCCTATTTGTTACCCAACAAAACATTTCTCTCCATCTCCATCACCATCAATTCGGAATATATGCACACACCAATACATAGATTACCTGTCTATACATACAGCGGTTATACATATACGCGTGTATATAGGTGTATGTGTTTGTTTAATTCTCTCTCATTAAGCAGACGATTGATCTTAAAGGAGGAAAAAACTACGAAATTCTAAACCCTAGTTTTGTTTTTCTCTCGATCCAGGCAGAAACAGAAACCTAGTTTAGGACATGCTTTTAGATAATTTTGTATCGATAATTTGAGGTTTTAATTAGTTTGCTTTAGGAGAAAAGGGTAGGGGTGTTTTTGTTTTCATGTATGTATATTGAATTTCACTGGATTTAGGAATGGGTTTTGATTGAGCATCAGCCTGCGGATTAGCTCGGTTTTCAGTTATAGCATTTACTATTGTTTTGTTAGCTTTTATTTGAATGTGAATATATGAAATCAGCTCAAAAATTGGAGGTTTGACAAATTTGCTATTGGTTTGATTGGATAGTGGGAGGGTTCGAGGGCTCAGTTTGAGGTTCATGGGAAATTGAGGATTTTGATTTGAGTTTTGGGGGCATACTTTGTAGAATTGTGTTTTTGCTTGGTCGAATTATATTGGTGGACGGTGTGATTTGTGCACAAGACCTTGTTATATTTAGCCCAACAGCAAGAAATTTTAGCTGGGAATTGCAGAATGAACTTACAAAATGAAGATCAAAACTCACAGGACAATGTTCTTGAAAAGTCGCACGAAGTGCAAAAGTAATTAACTTGCTCTTCTTTAAACGAGTTTGTTAGTTTCATTTCATGTCATATTTATTTGGGTGAAAATTGATATACAAGTTGTTTTTATGTTATAGGAAGCCAAAAATCTTGTACACAAAAAACTTCCTTTTGTCTTTGCGTGATCTGGATATTTGCAAGAAGTTACCAAGTGGGTTTGACGAATCTATACTACGGTAAGAACGCTCCCCCCTCACCCCATGAGAATTACTAATGCCTAGTTAGACAATGGCTTCAAAAGAATATTTATCAAGTTATCTTCCAGTTCTGTTGGTTTATTGCATTCCTTTCTTCTTGTTTCTATTTCTATTTAAAAGGTACTGTGGCATGTTATATGTATCTTGTTGAATTTGAAGCAGTGAATTTGTGGATGCCTCGCAAAGCATACACGATCGACCAAGAAATTCAGGAAGCTTTCCGTTGCAGGGCTTCAGACGCAATGAGTATGGCTCATCACCACCTACTTGTGGGGATTCTAGTAATTACTCGCGAGGCACTTATGGGAGATGGGAAAGCCATTCTGGACGGAGTGATCGAGATAGCGATTCACAATCTGATAAGGATTCAGGTTCTCATTAAAATTTCTCTGAATGCTTGGTGATATACCTATCTGTATTTCCACTGCTAATTTATGTGTATAATTGATTAAAGCATGCAAGTACAAATGTGGAGCCTGCTTTAGATGTCTCATTGAACTATAAATCAAGAGCCATATCTGGACTTTGATGACACTTAGAACTTTAGTGCTTGAGGCAAGGAAATTGAACCTCATGACACACATATATAGGCATCCGGGTCCATGTCTGTAATAATTTTTTCAATTTTCTTTTCTTAATATTATTGAATCGAAACCAGTAGAAGGATTTCGATCCCCACTACCGCAGTGCCCAAAAAGCGGTAGTACTCTGCCTGTCCAGTGTCCAGTGGTCAGTTCCAAAATGATCTGAAGAGGGGTATTATTAATACTGTTCTCAGGTGTGCGAGAGTCCTAACTTTGTTTGGCTTTGACTCGTGAAATGTGATCTTGTCATTTATGGACATTGCATGACAAGATTTTAAGCGTTTTCACTTCTCCATCCACAAAAAATGTGTAAAAAGTGTAAATTAAATCCAAAAGGTATAAATTATATGTTTATGCATGTATTCACTTTTTACTTATGGATTCCATAATAATTACTAAAGCCGATCCTTTAGTGTTTTGTAGCAAGGGAAAGGGCACTCTATTTCCTAGGTAGGACATGGAGTATAGTTTCTTATAAATTCTTGGAAAGGTCTGTATGTCATACTATTGAAACATCATGAATTATGTCTTCATTTTCAGTTCTGAAATAATTTTTTTTTGTCAATACATAATTACAAGCATTATGCAATTTTTCACTGCCTTAGACCGATATTCTCAAACTAGGTATCGAAACAATGGTATGTTAAAATTCCGTGGACTAGTTTTATGACCTTGTTTAGTGCGATAAACAGGAAGGAAATATATGAAACTTGGTTAGTTATAGAGGGTTAATTTGTGCTGGGCTTTCTGGTGAACCATTATTATTCATGCAACTCTAGCTTAGAGATGCATTTCCTTTTGCTGTGTAATTTTGTTGAACCACTTGATCTAAAAACTTGAGTTGTTAGAGAAGTTCACGTGTTTATCATTTAAATATAGTCTTCAATGTGCTCCCTCATGTGTAGGCGGGATTCTGTTTTTCCATCAAAGACTGACACGTGTACCATTTCATTAAATAGGCGGCGATGAGACTGAATCCTAGATATTTGCTTGCTTTATTGTCATGTTGAGCCATTTGATCTTAAAGTTTCAGCGGCACGTGTTTGTCAAAATTATAATTGCTTATAACCAGTGGGTTCCAAGGAATGTGGTTAAAAAGTTGGTAAAAATTATGAGTCCTACGAAATGTGTGGATAAAAATAGAGTTTGACCAACTTATAAGTACTTATAAAGCTTTGACTATATCATTCAAATGTATCCATCAAATAATCTCACATTTTACTATGTTTATTCCTTTATATGGCTTTGTTGGACCAATGATATACTTATTCTATAACCAAAATTAGCTGTAGTTGGGATTACCGTTTCCCCTTTTCTTCTTTTCCTGGAATGCTAAAATTCTAGTGAGTGAATGGAGCTCGAATACTGTCAAGAGGTACCGAATTCTCAGTCCCTGTATTCTTGCTTGATGACTGGATGCATAGCTTGGTGCTTGTTCCTTGGGTCAAACCCAATTTTCCTTCTGCAAAAAGTTTATGCAAACAACTTATAGTTCTCTATTGCACTCCCAATATCAGGTTCCCGTGCACTGTGAGTGCATGCATGCCATATTTACCCCTTTGTTCCCGTACATCTTGTTATTTTCTCCATCTTTCAGTCTTCCACCATTCACAACATTTTTATCAGATAGTTATTCTTATGGTCTGATGACTTTATGACACATCGTTTGCAGATTCTGGAAGGAGATACAGCCATCCATCTCGGAGGTCTTGGCAGACTCCTGAGCTTGATGGACTTCTTGGAAGTGGTTCATTTCCAAGACCATCTGGTTATGCAGCTGGAATCTCAGTTGCAAAGGTGCGATCAAATGAGAACCATCAAGTTAGCAGGAAGAATGAGCCATATCAACCTCCACGGCCATATAAGGTTAAGTTTCCTGTAAATTCCATTTGATTTCTGGTAGCTCAGTTTCCCGTGTCTGGGTCAGTGAGCTATAGTTTTCTTTCTTTTTCTGTGTCCAAATTGTTCTAAAAACCTCGGTGCACCCATGTGCCATATTAAGAAAACTTTTGGGCGTTTTGTTGTGCATAATCTCATGCAATTCATAATTATTTCAGGCCATACCTCACTCTCGGAGAGACACCGATTCCTATAATGATGAAACATTTGGTTCAACGGAGTACACTAGTGATGATAGGGAAGAAGAAGAAAAGAGGAGAAGAGGTATATTTCCTTTCTATTTGGAGCCATGTGTGGTTGGTACCTTTGCTGCTGCTATATTGGTTTAATATGTCTTCTGCTTCATTCTTTTTGTCATTGGCTGAGTTTTATCTTGACTTCCTTTCCAGATTCGTTTGTATTGATGAGAAAAGAACAACAGAAGTCTCTTCAGGAGAAACAGAAAATGAGTCTGCAGAAGCATAAAGTTGACAATCCCTTGGACCTTTGTGAATCTTTGGAGGGTAACAAAGAGGAAAAGGGACTTCTGGGAGGTTATAATGAATTGGATGTTTCGACTGCAATTACTCCTGTTTTGAGTAATGAATTTGGAAAATCCTCTTTTTCTTCAAATGCTTCTAGACCATCTGTTCCACCAGGTTTTACTAACAATATTCTGGAGAAGAATTCTGACACAAAATCTTTGGTTCCTCTCCATTTAGCAGAGGTATATTATTTTCGGTTACTCTCTATGATTGATTGCCGGATGACCACTGGCCAATTATCTACTTTAGCAATATAGCCTGTCATTTTCCCCTCTTATAATTCTTGTGGTGTCCTTGTTTGTAATATGCTGCAATCTGCCTGCCTAGTTTTCTGTACTTTGCTGAATTAATTAGTCAGTGACGCGCTTGGAAGTAAAAACACACCCCATTTTAAGCGATTTCCTCTATTTTTGTGCATTTCTTTGTTGAATGATAGATGGCTTTATCATCCGCTTTCATTGCCACATAATGCTCAAATGAATCAATTAATTTTGTCGTGGTTACGATTATATTCTTCTCTCTTCCCCCTTTATTTTATTCTAGGGTGGGTGGTTGGGTGGGATACTATGAAGAAAGATAATTTGTCCTTAATGTTTTTTATTTTCCTTGTCCAAACTCGGCCTACTTTGGATATTATACTCGTCAGTTTTTTCAACAGTTAGTTAGGCCCTCTGAAAGTAGTGGCAAAGTAAAAATATTTTCTCATAATAACTTACTATCGCAAGGAAAACTTACTCCGGATACACAAGTTGAAGATTGGGATGCACAGTTTATGCTAAGAATGTAGATGCTAATATCAGAATATGGACCGCCATTGATAAATTTGTCAAGTGGAAGCTTTATATATCTAGTCAGGATCTTAATACTTTTATATGGTATTTTATGTTATTCAGTGATTGCTGATAAATTTATATTGGGTAATGCTGTTATAATTGTTCTGTCAGAAACTTCTCTGTCTTTGTTCTTCACATGTATCTAATTTCTTTTGCTCTTACAGATTGGGAAGCATGTAGCAGGGGAAAGACTTCTGCATTTTAGAGCCAACCCTGTCCAAAATGGTAATGTTGATGGTTTAGAGCAGCAGTTATCAAAAGAAATTAGCTCTGTCGATGGGCAAACTGAAGATAAGAATAAGTCTGTACCACTTCTGAACGAGGGGAAGATTGTGAATTCACATTCAAGTTTAGGCATGCCTCACGAGAAAGTCAGCATGGAAGATCAGTGTGATCCTACTAGTGTTTCGGATGACCATGGAATTTTGAACGAGTTGGAACTTAATGCCAAAATATTGGAGGACAAAGTTGTCGGCAAGTCCGTGGGAAAATATTCATCAGTTCTGGAAAAAAAAATTGGCAGTACACTAACGATGAAAGATGATGGGACTGTGGATTCAGCTGAGGTAGTCATAATTCTAATCACTTTTCTTTTGAACACTTTTTTACTCTGTCCAAATCCGGTCACTCTCGTTTGCTGTCTGCAGTAGCTCATGTTTCTCAAGTTTGACTTGTTCCTGTCTATGAAAAGTATAATCATGTTATAGATTATTAGATATGCTTTCCCTCATTATTAGTGGTTGACCAGAAATTATGTCATAGTGTAGAACATGTTTCCAACTTGACTATAGTTTTTCAGATATTCTTGCTTTATCAAATTTTTGAACCAGTTTGGACCAGGACCAACACTTTCTTTCTCCTTTTTATCAACAAATTGGTCTTTACGACTTCTTTTGTCACGTACCTAAGCTTAAAATAAGTAAATAGTTATTTAAGCCACTTATTGTTTCCAAAGATGTTGGATGCATAGCTTTTTTCTTACTTTTAAGCAAAAAAGGTTACTTATTTTGGAATTAACTATGAACTTATTATCAAAATGAGTAATTTACTTATTTCCTATTTTTGGCCAAAGAAAAGAATTATTTACTTGTAAACTTATTCACTTGCAAAATTTACTTGAAAGTAAAAATTTTAATTTAAGTTTAACATGCTGATCGTATTTGAACCACAACTTCTCTGAGTTGGGTAGATTTAGTCTGTCGAGGTCTAGGGTGATTGATCTTTTAGGCCTAGCAAAATTAACAGGTGTCTCTTATCTATTTATTGACATTCATTTAGTCCAACTTACTCCTTTGCTTTTCCTTCCCATATGCATTGCTTGTGACTTCCATTACTATACTTTATATCTTGCCTTTTCCCTCTAGCATCACAATGGCAAAGTTCCTGACACATGGAGCCCAAAACCTACTCAGTCCTCAAAGTTTGCCCGATGGTTTTCGGAAGAAGGTATGGATGATGAGTATTTTGTGTTCAGTTTTGTAAGTAGCCCTAGAAAGATGTAATTTACACCGTGCTGTTCCTTTGTGTTGCATTACAGAAGCTCAGTCAGTGAATGACATCTCTGCTGGAAGGCCGAATGATTTACTCGCGTTAATTGTCACTAGTGATAAAGAAAGACCACAAGTTTCTGCTGCAAAATCTGAGCACTTTACCCATGAGAGCTCCGAACATACTAATAAGTCCTCAGTTGACATGCCCTCTGCAACTAATGGCGTCTCTGAAGAGGTGTTCATCAGTAATAAAAAAGAAGTAACTTCAACTGTCCTTACATGCGAAGACCTTGAACAGTCAATGTTGTCAGAATACAGTCAAAAGAATTCAAACACAATGCCACTGTTTAAAGGCTGGAGTGCTTCCAGCACAAATTTTGAACAGCCTGGAGAACATGATGATCATGCATCTCAGCACCTGCTTTCATTGTTGCAAAAGGGATCAGACCCACATACTATGACCCTGGGCCCCATTCCTGACATTGGTCCTGACATTGGCTTTGGAGACAAAGTACTAGTTCCCAAAGAGCATGAAATAGGAACTGCGGTTGATGATCCTAAAGCTGAAGAGCAAACTAATAATATGCATTATTCTGGAAAGACTCTTACACTTGAAACGCTCTTTGGAACAGCTTTCATGGAGGAGCTCCAGTCAGTTGAAGCACCTATTTCTGTCCAAAGGGGCTCAAATGCGTCCGTGCGAGTTGCTGCTCCGGAGCCTCATGGATTATCCTTTCCAGTCATGGAAAATGGTGTTTTTTCTTCTACAATTGATGAAATTGGACTTCAAAGAACAAGTAATGAAAATAGTGTTTTGAGCTCAAATCACATAAAGCAAACCAACCTGGCCGAGTCTGGGAACTGGCTAGGATTTGATGATTCTCAAATAAATTCATCAAAGCACCCGACTGAAGTAGTGGCCAAACATGGTGGCTATAGTGGGGCAGTTGAATTTCATCTGCCTGAATATGAGAGCTTAATTTCTGTTGGAGATTCTCTGAAACCCCAATTGTCGACATTGATGCCAACCGGAAATTCAAGTAAAAATGAGTTCTTGTCTTCAAACGTGCACGTTGACATAGCTGAGAATTTGGCAGCTATGGGTGCTGTCATCAAAGACAAAAGAACTATCGTAGGTTCAGAAAGTCTGCCCTTTGCACATGGTCCTCATGAACAGACAGATCCTGAGATTCCATATCGCAATATTCAGGTCCAACCATCACCTCCCCAGTTTCAGTCCCCACATATGAGTCATGTGAGTCCATTATTCCATCCATTGGATTCTCATCCTGCTCACACGAGTTCCCAGAAGAAGTTCATGGGTCCAGTGAGTATGTTCCATCATGATGCTACAGCCAATTCCCAATTTCCTGCAAAAATTATTCGCCCTCCTTTTCATCATCCCAATGCAGGAGTTGCAGGGTACGATCTCCATGCTCACCATTCAATGCTGTATCCTATGCCAATGCCAGGAAATCGTCCTCAGCTGTTACCTGACTTTCCAAGGGGTGCTCCTGTGCCTTATCCTGCTGGCAACCAGACAACCAGTTATATTCAGGACATGAGCCCAATGCAAGGGTTTCCTTTTGGACCCCACCAACGCAACAATGGCGGCGTTGGGATGTCAATGCCAGGTAGAAATTTCCCCCCCTTTTTTAAAGTTTTCTGTTTTTGTCCTTACGGCTTACTATAGCTGAGATATATTCACCACATTCTTTTAGGTTGAACCTTTTCAATTCATATTAGGGTTAAGTCAATTTCGCCATAGCACATCAAATCAAAGAATACTTGTGCAGACTAAAACTTCAAAAAATCAAAGTTCTGGATCTAATCACCTTGGAAATTGAAAAGAAAGAGAAGTAGGTCATGGGATTGTTCTTTGGTAAGTAAAAAAAACAAATTAAGAATAAGTATATCTAATTTTCTTTTCTATTTTTTTTACTTTAATTACATATGAATAAACAGTACTGAAGTTTATCATAGACTAAAATTTATACTAAGATCATTCTATGCTGATTCCTGAGGATATAAGAACCTAGTAACCTCTTCTGGGCTGTCAAAATGCCTGCTAATTATATTCCTACTTTGAACTCCTTATCTCAGTAATCTGCCTTTGTGCAATATTTCTAATTGATGTACTTGCTTTTATCAGCTAGTTAATTAGAGCTAAACCTTTCTCAGAATATTTATAAAGATCCACATTTACATTGTGGTGTTACTTGACCCCTGTAATTATTATGTTGTCCTTATTTGGAGAAGTCAACATTCATGGGAGTACTTGCATCATTCTATATGATGTAATGAGAATGTATCAATATGTTCCAAAGGTGGTTATCCTGGTTCTGGAACCAAAAGGAATTAGTAGGCTTTTTGTATGCTACAGAGTGGTAGTGATGTAGGACGGGTAAGAGAGAGAGATGGATAGAAAGAGAGAAGAAAAAATGGGACAAAAACATGGAAGAATTTCAAACATCACTGTAAAAGTCTAATCAATTGTCTATAAATAGTAAAATGATTGGCAATGAAAGTTGGCTACCTGATCTCAATGAATTAGAAAAATATGTTTGGTGCGTAAGAGGAAGCAGTATCTAGCAGAAACCCAAATAGGATTTTTTGAATTTTATTCATTTTCTCTAAGGTTAAAGATTTAACTCCTTTTGTGTTCTTCCATCTGGAAAATGGATCTTATTGAAAAATCCGTCACAGGTTCTTGGCCCTTCATGAAACAAGCATTTAGTGCTTATCGTTCTTGGTCTGCTTTTATGCTTGGATTCATATTTTATATTTTTGAGTTGGACACTAGTTTTGTGGTTTAACATTGTTGCAGATAACACAAGCATATAACTGCCAAAGCACTACTTCTATTCATAATTTGTGCTTGGTGCATATCTCCATAATAATTGAAACAAGAAACAACTTAATCTGAGATTTGTTTTGTTTTTTTCCCCATTTCGAGTAAAAATTTACAAATGTTGTTCCCATTATTGTTCCAGCTCCTGATAATTCTTTTGGTAATCCTCCCGAGGCATTCCAAAAGCTAGTCGAAATGGAATTCCAGGCAAACTCAAAGCAGATCCACCCTTTTCATGCTGCTCATAACCAAGGAGTATATAGTCACGAACTAGACATTCGTTTCCCAAGGTGAAGGTTTGATCATGATCACTCTTAATTCACATGGACACGTGCCACCGCAAAACAGTCTCCGCATTGAAGGTTCTTGTCCTGGCATACCTGGTTGGATTATGTATTTATTATGGAATTTGCAGCAGTTTGAGACTGTTGGTTTTATATTTTCATAGGAGTCGAGGAAGCCCGAGAGTTTTCTGATAGAGCTGTGGAAGTATAATTGTTAAAGATTTCAGCTGCTTTCTCTTCTATTTTCCATGTACAGTATCTTTTTCCTGAATTTTTTGTGAAAAATTGCATCAGTAGTGCAGTCCACTTTTTGGGTTTCTGATACTTGAAATGCCATCTGAACAAACTGATCCTGTGAAATCCAGTATGGTATCTGTAGGTTCAAATGCATTTTTTTGTATCTGAATTTTTAATCATTATGTAATGTGGAGTTGATCTCCTTGTGCAGTGTCGTGGATGGGACAAAGCACTCTATGAACTCATAATTTTTGGCGCATCAGTCGAAATAACTCAGTCGAAAATAAAAGGAACAATGTTATTCATCTCTAGTTGGAATGATCACTGGTCTATGTAGTTGTCCATGTAGTAGTGGGATCATTACTATAATATTCAGGGCCTCTTAGAAATAATTTTCTTTTGAAAAATGTGAATAAAAAATAGGAAAAAATTATGAATTCACGTGCAAAAGTATAATATTGAGATTATATATGGTTGAAAATGAGTTGGGAGAAAAATAAGTTTTAAAGAGTATGTATCAAAAAGTAGAAAAACGTTATAAAAATAATCTTCATGGGTCAAAATGAAGATGAAGCCCATAGTTTTAAAAAAATTAAAAATTCTTTTCATATAAAGAAATGATAAAATTTGTTGTAGTACACCTAAACTGGGTGCGATTTCTTTAAATAGTTTTATAAAATGCGAAGTTTTACATGGTATGAAAGATGAATCGTAGATTTGTCATCGTCCAATGTTGAAAATTATATTGAACCCTTCAATTTAAAATGAAGCTAATTGGGACGTGAAGGGGTATTTAGAATATGAAAACTGAACATATAAGTTATTCGGAGGTGGTCTTCTAATTTCTAATAGGTTAAATAGCAAAATGGTTTAGAAACTCGAATAAATGGTCCGAAATCTCAACAGTATACTTAGAACCAAAAGCAGGAAAAAAGTCTACAACAGGAACAAGATCAGGAAGTACTCGAGGCTGGAAAATCACAGCACCAATTACAATGTATTGGTGAATTCTACCTCACGAAAACATGGCCGCAATTTCTATTTCAGCAGCAGGTCACTCATTTATACATCAAGTTAAGCAACAATCAATGACCTCGACAAGAAAAGAATCGAAGCCTGCTTCTCATTCATTTGTTGTTGCCTCCTCAGACGGGGCAGAACTTCCATCTACGTAAATATAGAAGCGTGGTAAGATGCAATGAAAAAAAATTAGTAAGAGCTGCTGTTTTCGGGAGAAAACTGGGGAACTGAGCCTCTCACCATCCTACCCATGTGTGATGATTCATAAAACACTACTTACTTGTGAAAAGCCAATAAAACAAAAACAGCAAAAGGACAGAAAAAATTATATACATGTCTCCATAGAAGAATCTAAAGGAAAATGGCAAATCTATTAAGAAATACAATCGATGATAATACATACCTTCGCCTACAGATGGAGCATAAGGAGATTTCCGGTAGCGCGTTTGTTGTTGAGTTGGCTAGAACGTCAAGTGCAAAAGGAAGCAAAAGATACGTCAGCAGATGATTGTAAAAAAATGTGTGCACAAATCTACTAGCCTCCAGGATCATCAATTTTTCTTAAGATAAATACAATGAAAAGTGACATTTTCTATCTCAGCACTCATATTTATTTAAAGTTTTACATGTAATAAACCTTCATTACAATCCAGATAGTTTTTAAGAGGTGAATTATATCCGTATCCCATATTTGGTAGAAAGAATCAGAATTGGGGAAGAAAAGCTTTAGATTCTGAATAAATATAAATCAAGGAAGCCACTCAGTTACTGAATATATTATTGAATTCATTTAAATCATTTATTTATTTATGTGACTATAATATCATCGTCATCACATAAAGGATAAATCCATGTTCTAAGCTCATTCACCCAACCAGGCACTTCTGGATTCACTAATATTTGTTATTTAGGTGAAGGGAAAAGAAATCTTTAAGCAGGACGTTACAGAATTCAATACAGTAAACATTGAAAAGGAGGGGGTGGGGTGGGTGGGGAATATCTTGAGCTGTGTATCAACCTTAAAACTGCAAAATGATTTACCATCATCCAAAAATTGGATATATTACTACATATCCTTCCTCTATTAGAATTTCATCGTAGACTTCTCACCATCAGAAACACTAAGTTGCAGTTAATGTCCAACAGTAAGGTTATTTGCATTAGAATCCTCCGTTTTGGACTCATCAGTTATGTCACTAAGCAAAGCAGCCAAACTTTCACAGCGCTAGCAACTCATCATCTGATCATTTTGAGCAAAGAATAATCTTTTGAGCAGACAAATACTGCTTTTCCTGATTTTCTGGTTAGCCAGAGAATTAATGATACACCTTGAAAACAAATGTAGCAATTTGCAGAAATATTTAGTTAGTTGATGGAAAAATCATGCCACATCATATCAAAGGTCATTGCACTCTGTCATAAGTACCATGTACAAGGAGAGTTCACCTGTAACTTTGGTCGAAGAGCCTCAAGTGGTCCTTTGGGCTTCTCTACACCTTGCTGTCATACAACATTGATGGATGTTAGGTACTTTTAGAGCATGCCAGTTTTTTACTTCTGTAACCTCCATGTATGCACAAGACGGAGAAGGTGCCAACAAGAGGAAGTACCTTTCCCAAAGCCCAATCAGCAGAATCAAAGTAAGCACGTTCATGATCCTGACATCAAATGTAGATATTTGAGAAAAGGATGGAGCTGGACCTGAACGCTATTCAAGTTCTTGGCACCAGCACTTCCATTAAAATGTAAAGTTTACTACCTTTGAAATTAGTGGCGGTTTCTTGGGCATAATTCCTCCATATTTCTTCTTAACGGCTTCTTCCTATAAAGAAAGGGGAGAAATTTCGTCTAAGAAAAAGGCACATATAAATCTAGAGATACCGCAAAAGTTAATGAGTTGAACAGAACCTCTTGCTGGGTTGATGGCATGGACTTTTCACTGTCCTCCATAATGACTTCTGCTTGCTCTTTGACTTCCTCCGCACCTGACATATTGTTTCTAGAACCACCACCTGCAGTATTAATTTCAGAAGTGGTTGTGAAGAAGACTCATCTTGGAAAAAGATCAGCAATGTAGTGTCAACTAAAATTTGGAATGATTGCTTCGGATAAAAAAGAGATAATGATTCAATTTCTTGATTAGTAGTTTAGCACCATTCCCCAGTCAAGTCAAAGAATTCTCCTAAACATTATTTTAGCTTACCGATCTTAACCCATCCACGAAGAGCTCTTTAAAGAATAGGCATTCGTTGTGAATGTTTTCAAATAGAAGGTATAAGTTGGCATTATCTATATATATTGCCCAGGTAATAGAAGTAAAAAAATGAAAAATGAATGCCATTTAATCGAAGGTACTTCTATAACCTCCTTAACCTTTGACTCCATCTTTCTTCTAAACCCCATTTTCCCAATTTTGTTAGTTCAGAAAGGCTTCCTCTTTTAAAGACAAAACTTCACCTTTTGTATTCTTGCCACTCAGAAGTATTTTACTTCAAAGAAATATATAATCAATTGAACTTTTGGGGTCAACACAGAAAATAGGATTTCACAAAAAAAAATAAAAATAATAATAATAATAATAAAATAAAATCAAAAGATAATTCACATACGAACAAATGCAATCAGAGAAGGCAAAATAACATGGCCAAATCAATATATTATAGTTCCCATTCTCAAGAAAAGCAATATCATTTATTAGTATCAATTTGATTTCACTTATACTCCAAGGAGATTTAATTACTTTGGAGATTGATAAAAAAGCACAGAGAATAAGGATGCAAGACTTGTGTATAATATTTATAGATCATGAAAAAGTAAAAGATACGATGTCGAGGGAAGCGATGAGGTGGGTGCTACGTTACAAAAAAACCTACGAGACACGTCAATAATATCAAAGGTACCTATGAAGAAGCAATTATCAGTTAGAGATATAATTCGGCTATACTACTAAAGGCTGGTACCAAAATTCCACCTTTAGTCCGTATCTTTTTGTTATACTCATGGATGAACTTACAAGACAAATCAAAAATAATGATCATTGACGTCTGTTATTCATTGGTGACACTGTTTTAGCTGTTAAGAACAGGATGGATATAAATTATAACTTAGATATCTGAAACTGCAGTTTGGAATTCAAAAGGTCTCGGATTAAGCAGGTATAAGGCTGAATTCAGAGTATTCATTTAGTTACATTGCTCAGAGAGCGATTCCTATTAGTTTTAGAATTTAAATTAAATTACTAATAAGGGAATGACTAGAAGAAGCAAGATACAGAGAAATGTTACATACAGACTAGCAAGGGAGGAGATAATTGAGGGCCGGTCGGTTCTAAATGCAAGGAGAAAACCATAAATAACCACATAAAAATTTCAATAGAAAACGCTATTGCTAGAGGAAGATTACCATCAAGAAACAATAATTTTGAAAAATAATAATAATAATAATAAATTCTAAGGAGCTAGAAGATGAGAATCTTGGATCGATGTTGTGTTGAAATTAAACCATTCAAAACAATCAGATCGAGTGCAGAATCAACATATAAATCCCATTTCTAAGAAAATAAATCTGAATCTACCTACCTTGATGAAGAAGTTGAGTAGAAATCACTGCAATGCAAGATCCGCTTGTCCACTCCGCCAGTTGCTCTATCAATAAGACACGAACAGGCCTGAGTTACATATACCGTTCTCATTAGTATGTCTGGGGTTTTAGTTGGGCTTCACATGGCCCATAAGAAAAACACTACACATTGGGCTTCTATTGGATTTTAATAGTAAGATTCGTTTGATATGATTTTTTTACTTTTATATTTTGTATAATAATTTTTTAAGAAAATAATCATAATTTTTGTTTGAAAACTAATTTTTTTTTTTAAAAACTTCTTATTTCGAAAGTGTTTTTAGAGAAATCATATTGAACCAGTTTTCTCTAAAAACTCTTCTAAACAGAAAAATAATTTCATAAAATTAGTCAAATGAATACCAAATCAGCTGTTGAATCTTGAAACCCCTTTTAACTTCTCGAAAGTCATGTTAAATCAACCATAAATATGTTATGTACATTGCATGTAAATTGTTACAACAATATAGTTGTTCAAATGCTTTAACATAGATTTTGTGAGTAAATCAACTATTATTATATGCCCACACAAAATATTTTAATGTGTTTATTAAAATAAAATAAAAATAGATAAAGGTAATTAGAAACGAGATAGGACAGATACCGAGGAGAGAATTTTGAAAGGGTACGGGGAAAGGATGAAGAATATATAATAGCGTAACATGCTTTGATGTAAGAGATGGAACTTGTTTTTTATATTAGAAAATAGAGGGGTTAATTTCACAAAACAGTTACCGAATTTTGCACTTGAAGTTGAATTTTGCATTTGAAGTCCTCTTGTTTCTATGTCCACGTGTTTCGGTACTTTAGGTTTGAATTAAAACATAATAGTCCTAAAACTAAGTTTAGTGACCGTTTGTGAAAGCACGTGAAATTTCAGTGACCGTTGTGAAATTGATCCGAAAATGGAGGGATAAAATGTATGGATGGAGAGGAGTTAAAATTAGGCATTTCCATAGTTTTGTACAAAGATTCAACTGAATTTTAATTCAAAGAGGGGTATGTAAAAGAGAGAGGAAAATATTAATGTTTTAGATGAAAATTAAATAGTAATTAAAGATTTGGAGAATAAAAAAAATAAAATAACTAAAAAAACCTTACATGTATGGTGTTACGGAATGTGATATGAATGTTGTGATTTGTTATTTCCAATTATTATCATTTATTTAACTATTTATAATTATATATTTGTCATTTTTCATCAAAAATTATCTTCTGTTACCACTCTCTAAAATAAAAGGTAGTGAATTAAATGTAAACAAAATATGATAGATCGAATGTAAATAAACCCTATTCGTTGGGTGCATTTTGTAATTCTCCTAGTTCGTAATAATAATTTTTTATTTTTCTCTATTGCGCAGAAAATCCTTACTCGATGATTGTGAATGTTGCAACTCCACAATTTATTTATTTCCATACGTTATTAGCAAGTGTTGGAAATACAACTAGAGACAAAGAAACAACGATCTTATAGTAAAAGAATTATAGGAAGGATATATTTTAGTTCGTGAAACAATTAAAGCATTTTTTTTTATTTAAGAGGGAAAACCGTTTAAAAACTTTAATTATTATAGATTTTCTCATAATTCTAGCTAAAAATTAAAGAATTAAGCGCATGTTCGATGGTCTTTAATTTATAATTCTTTTTTCTACACTCATTTTAACAACATATTTACACAATAAAGTATTTTGTAGATAAATTTAAATTTTTTTTCTACTTTTTAAACACACATTTTTCAAAAATTTACTATTCGAAACATTATTTTTGGTAAATAATGACCACACAGGCTAAATAATTAAAAAAAAGTGATTTATTTAAAAAATTATTAAATATAAGAAAAAAATTTAAATTTACGTGCAAACGAGTCCAAAATAAATTTTTAAGGAATTATAAATTTAAAAAATATTTTTTATTTAAATATGAAAGTATATTCATTATTTCACAGTTCTTTATTGAGAAATTAGATGTAAATAACGGTTTGCCAATCAAATGTGTAATGAAATGTGAAAATTTCAAAAAAATGAAAGATATGAAGGTTTTTCGCAATAACGGTGAAAGATAGAAATATTATGTATTAATTACTCTTTTAGGGCGTGTTCGTTCGTATTGAAAATTCAATTGTAATTGAAAATATAGTCGTTATTGGGTTCCATTCGCCTAATAAAAGTCAACAATAACTACTAATTTTTCAATTCTAATATTTATCGAACATGCCTTTAATAATTTATTTGTAAATCATTTGCACTTTCTTTTAAAATAAAAATGAAAATAAATGTGAAAATGTAAAAAAAAGAAAAAAAGTGTGGGCGTTTTTCAATGAAAAGTGGTAAAGTTGCGAGCTAATTACCCAAATTAGAATAATGTTATTTATTTGATTGAAGATTATAAAATATTGAGATTGAATAGTTAAAGAGAGAGAGAGGAGAGAAGCGAAAATTGTGATCAAGCTCAACAATCTGGTTAAATATAAATTCGTTGTTCAATGCGGGCGAAAATCGTCTCTAGAATCAATCAGCTATATTTCTCCTTGTAGACTTCGCAGAGACAATCTCCTTCCTCTTCCGCTCAATTCAACGAAGCATAACAGAAAGGGGAATAATTTTTTGTTTTGTTTTTGCTATCTCGTTCTCATTCAATTACTAAAAAGGTACCATTTCCGCTTTCTGTGTATGGCTTTTTATACGCGTTGAGCACTTGACGAGATCGGAGATAGAGAGTTCTCTTATTAGTGTTTATAATTCACCCGTACAATCATATTGGGCATTGATTTGTAAACTTGTAATCTGATATGAGTAGAAATTTTCGACGTTTTACTGAATCCTCATTTTAATTTAGTTATATGTAGATTTTATTTTCCATTCAGTTTCATTTTTACTGTTTGTTTATCCACTTGTATGATTGACATTTTTAGCTCTGATTGGTTGAAAAGTTGATTTTGGTTGGGTATTTTGATCCGGTTTAGGTACTAACTAGAATTACAGGATGATCTTGCCACATGTTGGAGGGTGTTGGGATTGTTGTAACATAACGAAAAAAGTTATAAATTTTCAAAATTAAAAGCTTTTTAATTTTCTTTTTTGATTTTAATTTCAGATTTAATAAAAATTAAAAACATCAATTTTATAATTTAACTTATATTTATATTATTAAATATACATAAATCTGGGGGTTGAACTTTAATACTATAGAAGGGGATATTTCATTATTGGATATAACTTGAAAACATAACTGGATAAAATACTTTCTTTAATTTTCATACTATGTTTACATAATTTTGACAATTCAATAAAGGTCCGTTCTTTATCTTTGTCGTATCTATAGAAGGACAACTGGTTCTTAGCTATAAGAGTTTTATCTTGAAACCGTGTAGTGCTGAAAATACCTACACGAGAAGAGGCCACATAACTTTAGGACTGCGTTCTTGATGTGACTTCTTGGGGCATACTTTCCGAACTCTAATATATTTCTTTATATTATTTTATTGTTGAATTATATTTATTATTTTGTTGTGTTAGTTTTAAAACCCATACACAAATCACTTGTTTTTCTCCAACATTATATGGGGATGAAAAGGTTTTAATTACTACAGTATTCCTATAAATTAAAACCTGCCTTTTTGGCCATCCATTAATGTTCATCCTTTTGTAGCATTTGGAATTTGACATTAACTTTCTCCGTCTAGATTTAAAGCCAAACATCCAAATTAAACCTTTTTTTGTGGATTTGACACTTGTGGAATACTGATTGCTGGTCAACGATTTGTCATTATTGTGATATGAATAAGATATGCATCGAAATATGAGTTTCCCTTTTACTTCCCAGGGACATAGACAAATATAAACCACAATTTGAAAATTCACATCACTCTCCATTTTTAATATTGCATATAATTTAATGCTCGACTGTCTCTTCATAGTTGAGGTATTGTAAGCTTTGTTTAATTGGAAATAGACATCATTCCCTTTTCAATAGATGAATTAATAGCGACTGGTCTTGAAGTGTTAGTTACTAAAGTGAAGCTTGTTGGTTTTTTGGTTTCTTCTATGTTGCCTATGAATTAGATGAATGAGAATATAGATGGAAGGAAGACCAATAGATTTTCTAAAGTGGCATCAACTGACTCCTATCCACTTGTTTTGAACATAGAGGACTTCAAGGTAATGCCTCCACAATCATAGTGCCTGACTATGAAATTAAGTCTTCCTTCTATAGCTAATTATTGCTAGCAATTTGGATCCTGCAGGGCGACTTTTCATTTGATGCCTTGTTCGGAAATTTATTAAACGAGTTGCTGCCTTCTTATTTAGAAGGGGAAATTGATGCCTCTGAAGGACATGGTGGAAATGATGTAATGTCAAATGGTCATTTACGAACTCCATCTGACACAGGAAAGTCAGCACAAGGGCTATCAAGTCCATTATTTCCTGAAGTAGATGCTCTTCTGTCTTTGATTAAGAATTCGTCTACACAGTTGATTGATCTCCGAAAAGAGGTGTTTAATCGGACTTTGCGATGATCCTTTTTGGATATGTATTTTCTATGGTTACATTTCCTAATTTCATTAATGCTTGATCAAAGATTGACGGGAAACTCTACAACGTCAAAAAGGAGGTTGCTGCCCAGGACTCTAGGCACCGGAAGACACTTACTGAGGTTAGTTTGTTCACACAATGTAGGTATTGTTTTTTTATGTACAAAAATATGTTTCTTCTGCACTTGCTTACCAAATATTCCAAAACTTCATTGTAAAACATTCATCCATCTGAAAGGTAAACATAGCTAGAAAGCCAGAGGATCCACAAATATGTTTACGTGTTACCTGCTAGATCTATACACACGACATAATTTGGATCCATCGAAAAAAATTATGAAATTATAGTTACTAAGAACTATTTTTCCACTTAATCATTATGCACAATAAGACTCTTTGCTAACAGTCAGAGAATAATAATATCTGCTAAACAGGGCATTGTAAAACCCGGTCTTAGATGCTTTTTTGCCTCACATGAAAATGAAAGAGTAATAGAAAAATACCAACTATATCATTGGAAGCTTGTTTCCACTAGCACTCGATTTTAATTATTAGCAGATAATGGGCTGTGAAAATTTCTTGATATATCTAAATATGGGATATAGTTACAAGTGTAACCTTGTAAATATTTATGTTTCTTGTACTTTATTGGGCAGCTGGAAAAAGGTGTCGATGGCTTGTTTACTAGTTTTGCAAGGTTGGATTCTCGGATATCAAGTGTTGGTCAGACCGCTGCTAAAATAGGAGATCATCTACAGGTAAAATTTGTCTAATGCTTAATTCATTTGATAGTTTTGTTGTTCTTGCTATTGTTAGAAGTGAAATTTATTCTTCAAATAATTGTGTTTAGAATTTATGGAGGATGAGATATTGTGTGTCCACTAAGCTAAAACTCAAGGAGGCACTTCTTTCCAATTGGAAAAAAAAATGTGAAAAAGGACACTATTGAATCCCTTAGATGTGACAGCCCATTGCTATCTGATGGATTTTGCCTTTTCATGTAAAAGTAGTTTGCTATAACCTTTGAAAAAATTATTTTCCAAAATGGCTGATACTGCAGTTTTGCATGTCATAATACCTTTCTCTCCACTTAGAATCTTCAAGAGCTTCCTCCAATGATTAGAAAAGATCACAGAAGCCAACTGAAGGGCAAATGCTAGGTGAGTTTTAGATAAAAGATAATAATAAAAGTAATCAGAGATGAGATAAACAATATTAGTGGAAGATTTTGAGAAACCCAACACACGGTCATGAAGAGGGTATATCCTACCCTGTGGATCCAGGACAGCAGATTCTGAAGCTGCATAGTTAGAACCTGGAGGTGAGAAATAAGAGGGGAAGCATTTACCTCATTATCAATTGTGGAAAAGTCATTTGATGACACGGTAGTATCATCAACGGAAGTGTCAGAATCTGGAGAGAACTCGATAAAATTATCAGAATCTGGTAGGGTTCGACAGCAAAACCTTTTGAGAGTATTATCAGAAGGTGTTGAGGGAGCTGAGAGTTATTCTTCTGGATAACTAAAGCTGAGGCCTTAGAGCAGATCTCTATCCCCATGGTAACCTGCCTATGCACCTCACGACGGATAGTGAGTAGGCCTATTTCATACTTAAAGAGGAGAAGTGGCCAGAACATGACTACTAACTTGATCAAGCTGTGGTTAAGACCTGCCAGAAATACATAAACCCAATCCTTAACAATACGCTTACTCTGCTTTTAAAAATCACTTGCACATGTCATATCATTGGGTCCGATAATCGAGTTCCATAAATCTTGATTTCAGTTCATTTTAGTAACCAGCAATAGGCCGACCACCTTGACGCAATTGGAATGATTTCTTCATCGGATCATAAATCTATGAAGAGTCAGAAACATCTACATAGATCCTTTGTGTCTTCAGCCTCCCTTTTATCATAGCCCAGATCTCGGCTGGTGTAGACTTCCATTTTGTGATATGCAAACTGTAAATATGACACTAAGACTCTCTCATCTCGCTTGTTTTTTTGCTTTGTCTTGTCTTTTCACTATCTTTTTATCGCATATAATGCTTTTAAAAATTTAATTGCATATAGAGCCATCTAACACTTAATCCCTGACTCTTGTTTGCCAGTTTAAACTCAATATATCTCAAATTGGGTGATAGACAATCACATATCTTAATTTATTTCACATTTATTTGTCAGAGTGCAGATGCTCAGCGGGAAACTGCGAGTCAAACGATAGACCTCATAAAGGTAAAT
>CAIGRL010222753.1:0-12249 GCA_903798325.1 Fraxinus xanthoxyloides
AGTACTACATGTACTTGTCACAACTTCTATTTTGGATTCTCTTTGTTCAAACTTATCATGGATTTGTCTTGCTTGTGCCGTTTTTTTTGCGCTATATGTTTTTGGAATAGTATTTTGTTAGAGAATATGTGGTGAAAAAAAAAAATTTGGGTTTTGCATGTAATATTATTTTATAATGTGTGGTTAAAAATATGAGAGACATATATTTTAGAAATAATGTGAACAACTTAATATATAATACATGATTCTTAACATAATAAATTTCACAAGACTTGTATAAATAGATAAATTATTTTCTCATCACAAGAATCCATCGTGTTATCATGGCAATAGATGGAATTTGATATGCATAAAATAAATGTGGTTATAACCAATCTATCTAGCATGACCATTGATACTATCCTTGAAGGTTTTAATATGTTTAAAGCATACAATTCAAGTGATATTATCATGGACTAGTAAATGCTCGTGGCACTCCTCTTTTTTTCTTTCTTTTTTTTTTAAAAAAAATAAATAAATTAAGGTTTTGTCCCATTCGAATCAGGGGAAGTAGCTGTACTTTTTTTTCATTCGCTTAAGTTTTGGCCTTTTGAATTTTCTTGAGGAGTTTTTTTACGAGAAAACATTTTATTACTCTATATTATTTTCACTCTTTTTTGTGTGTCTTTGTCTGGTATTTTAGTCAACAAAAGTTTTTTAATGAGACACTTATTGTGTAAATAATCATTTAATGAAGAATTTTGTATTGTAATAATAATAATAATAATAATGATGATGATGATGATGATGAAGAGTTTTGTATTATAATAATAATAATGAAGAGTTTTGTATTATAATAATAATAATAATAATAATAATAATTGTGAATGACCATTACACAACTTGTAACATATATTTTGGGACCTTGATCCTCAGTAAAATATATATACTACTAGGTTTTTTATGTTATGTGGTTGGCGATTCTGTGAACAAAAAAACTAAGTTTGATATGTTGTAAAAAGTCAAGAAGTAATGTGCAAATTGTCAAAAGTATGTTTTTAGGTCTAGAGTTTGAGAATGGGAAAAGAAGGAAAAATGAAGTGAATTTTCGCTACACTGTCGCCAAGGTTTGGCTTGAATTTCAAAACCAAAAACATCGTCGCTAGACTGTCGCCCCTCCTTCACTCGAGCGACAAGCTATTGCTCGACTGTCGCTGAGCCCTCGCTCGACCGACAGTGTTATCCAAAAAAATTTTAATTCATTTTTTAAAGGCTCTTTCTCCGATCCATTCGTTTTATAACCTACCTATAAATACTCTAAAGCCACATAACATGTTTTCTAAGGTTAAACACCGAGAGAACATATGCTGTGAGATTTTCTTCATATATTTACCTTCAACCTTTGTTCCATAATTGACTTTTGGTGAGAAAAACATCAGTTTCACAATCCAAATGTCAAACTGCTACTTCCTCCGTATCTGTCGGAGTTGCTGAAAATCAAGGAAATGTGACTGAAGTTTTAGTTGGTGAAGAACGCGATGTTCTTGGTGCATCCATAGAAGATAGGTGATTCCACAAAGTTATGAGTTACTGTAGAAGGACAGAATTCAGGAAAGTTTTGGAAATTGTAGTTAGGAGATCATATAGTATATGTCATCGTCAAGTCTGGTAAACTGTAAGTTAAAGAATCGTTTATAGTGGATATTTGACTAGCAAAGTACCCGGAGTTTTTACCAAATTGGAGTTTCTCCATGATCATTCTTGTATTTTTATTGCTTACAATATCCACGAAATTTAAACATAGGAAAATCGAAATTGCATGTTTAATCATTTAGAATAACAATTTAATTAGTGACTTGTTACTAATTAATTCTAAAGATAATTTTAATTTCGCATTAATATATATTCACTCCCCACTAAGTATTGTTAGAGTCGAACTACGTAACTTTCACATACAAATCGATTAATTTTTCTATTTTTTATCTCTAGTTTATAACAATATGAATTACTTACCATATTTTTTATGGTTACAAAAAAATCTTGAAGTTCAATAAATTAATAAACTCAATTAAATAATAATTTTTTTAACCCAAAACTCAAACAACCATCCTAAATTAATAACATGATAAATGCAAAACATCATTTAAAAATTTTAAGATCCAATGAATGTACTAGAATAATTAATTAAATAGTAAAAGTCCATATTACACACTTCAACTTATAATTTCTATTTTCTCAATTCTACCGTTGCTCAAAATGCATCATAATTCTTTTGCTTTTTCTTTATACAAAACTGCGAACTCTATTTTCATCCTTTTTTTTGCTACACACACACACACACACACACCACATTATTAGAAATCTCTGGAGATGTCTCTCTAATTTGACCTATAAAATATGTTGAAATTCGGGTGTGACCCGAATTCTTTATTGAAATAATTGAAGTGCACATCAAGAAGAATTCAATTTGAAATGATATTGGAATCATATGTCAAGTTGAAGTTTTATTTTGGAAGCCTGTTGTGAGTTGTAAACTGGTATTAGATTTGAAAAAGAGTTCGAAAGGGAGAAAAAAATTTGGAACGAAAAAAGGGGGAAGAACACTCGGCGCCAGGAGCTCGGAGGTGGCGCCATACCTATTCGTTTTTCGTATTTTTCTCTCCTTTTTTCGTTTTGGACTCAATTTTATGACATCCCACTCCATCATCAACTCTATTAAGAAGGTTTGGACGTCCACTATATGTTCTCATAAATATTAGGCTGTTCTATATAATTTCATAGTGTGAGAAAAGCGATTACTAGAACTTTAAGATCAATTGTATATTTCTTCATTATTATTGGTGCCATAAAATCTTCTAATTCGTCTGCCATATTTTCTTGTCTTTTTTTATTCTTTCACTTACGATCATATACTTCATTATTGTATTATATAATTTCAACATCTCAATCTGATGGTTGGTTTCATATTAAGTGGTATCGAGCGATACGTGATCCTTGAATTCTCAACAATTGGTATCTGAGATTCTAGGCATAATTAACATAACAAGTGGTATTATAACGATTCTGGTATATTGTTTGTTTTACAACAAGTGGCATCAAAGCCTAGGTTCAGCAGTTTCGCAAGAACGCATGGTTTGTTTTGTTCGTGATGACTTTCATGAAGTATGACATTCCGCTTTTGGATTGGAACCCTAGATTTTCGCTAGGTAGGTTAAGATGTGTGTGTACTCGCATAATACGATTTGGATGCGTTGCTAGGAATTGGCACGATGCATGTAACTTTAACCGCGGAGGAGAAATTACGGAATGATAAGAATGTAGTTTCTCACATCACCTTCATCTTTTGAATACCATTCTTCAGGACGTTTTAAAGGAGGTTTCAACAGCTTCTTTATGGTTTAGAAGTCTATGTTTCATGAAGTATGACATTCCGCTTTTGAAAAATTTAGAAGTAAAATATGATGAAAAAGATTTGGCCTTGATCCTATTGTTTTCCTTGCCCGCTTCGTTTTCTTCATTTAGAGACATGATCATGAATAATTATGATACTCTCATCATAAAGAAGGTGTATGGTGTTTTGTTTTCAAAAAAGAAGATGAAGCATCTGGTTTCAGATGTCAGAGATGGAGAAGACCTTGTTGCTCATGGTGGTTCTGGAAAGGGCAGATTGAAATCTATGTTTAGTAATCAGATTTGTAACTTCTGCAAGAAGAGGGGGTACTTGAAGAAGGATTACTACAAATTGTAGAATAAAGAAAGGTTGGCTGGAAGTAAATACGGGAAGGAATCCGAGACTTTAGGTGAAGCAAACCTCACAGAGAACATTGTAAGTAAGGGAGATCTTTTGACTATTTCTGATATCGAGTCTAAACCAAAGGATGATTGGATTCTGAATTCAGGTAGTCATATGTGTCCTAATAAGGACTTGTTTACTACATATGAAACAGTTTCCAAATGTGTGTGGTTATGGGAGACAACACACCTTATCGAGTTGTTGAAATTGATACGGTCATATTGAAAATATTGGATGGAACAATTAGAACACTTGTCTAAGTTCGACATGTTTCGGATTTGAAGATGAATCTCATATCGTTGTCTAAGAATTATGAGTTTTTTGGTGGAGGTGGAGCTTTGAAGGTTTGTAAGGGTGCACATGTTGTATTTGAGGTACAAAAAGGTCTCAGTTATAGATCTTGTAGGGCCGTGCAGAATTTAGAAGAGTCAATCAACACATGTTCAGTACCGTGGTGAACATTCAGTTTCGTACGATACATTTAAGAACTCATAAAGGGTCGAAATTGAAGAATAATGTTCAGTGGAGTTCAGGAGATATGGATAATGCCAATTTGCCCCATCACTTGCGGTGCCATTATATCAATTGCTAGGGACGAACACAGTGGAAAAATGTATGTGGATGCTGATTTTGTTGAGCATGCTTTCAACGTAGTAGGTGATGTACAATCTAACAATGGACCTTCTTTAAAAGCATTTGAGTTTGATCCTACTTTGGAGTGTGTTACAGCCCAATTTGGTGAATTTTAAAATCATTATGACTTTTTGGGAATGTGAGATAATTTTGCAGAGTAGTGCTTGGATTCATTGAAAGAGGTAGAGTGTTTTGTGTTTAGTTAGAGAAATTAGTTTAGGTTATTGTTGAAGAGTCGTTCATTTCTTGTAGACGGATTTTATTTTCCAAATGGAGAATACTTTGGAACTTTGTTAGTTGCAGTGGTATTAGTGTTAAGGTGAAGATTGTTAGAATTTGGGTGTGACCCGAATTCCTTGTTAAAGTAATTGAAAAATTCTAATTGAAGTGCACGTCAAGAAGAATTCAGTTTGAAATGTTATTAGAGCCCTATTACAAGTTGAAATTTTATTTTGGAAGTCCATTGAGAGTTGAAAATTGGTATTGGACTTGAAGAAAAGTTCGAGATGGAGAAACCAACTTGGAAAAAAAAAACTGGGCAAAACTCCCGGTGCTAGGGCTCCCGGAGGTGGCATCGTACATGTTCCATTTTTCGCGTTTTTCTCTCTTTTTTCATTTTGGACTCGATTTTTTGGCATCCTACTTTATGAACAACTCTACTAGGAGGGTTGAATGTCTCCTACATGTTTCATATAAATATCATACTCTTCTATACAACTTCATAGTGTGAGAAAATAGATTACTAAAACTTTAGGATCAATCACATATTTCCCCATTATTATTGGTGTAGTAAAATCTCCTAATTTCTCTGTCATATTTCCTTGTTTTCTTTTATTCTTTTGCTTGCAATCATATACTTTATTATTGTGTCATATAACTTCAACATTTTAATCCGGTGATTGGATTCATATTAAGTGGTATCAAGCGATACATGATCCTTGAATTCCAAACAATTGGTATCAGAGATTTTGAGTATAATTAGCACAATAAGTGATATTAAAGCGATTCTAGTATTTTGTTTGTTTTGCAACAAAATATGATTATATGAACACCAAGCGAAATTATAATCCCCCTAAGATAGGTTAGGTATAGATAGGTAAAGCAGCACATATTATAATCTATTTATGAGGTCAGAGCAGCTTCTCCTCTTAGAATATTCTAGTATACAGGATGTGGAACCATTGAAAATAACAATGAATTAGTGCATTAACTATGTAATATTGCATAAAATTGTATAGTAAATATGAACAAAAAAAAAATATTTTTTGTTATTCAATCTTTTTACCAAACATTTTTAAATATGAAGTCCAAAACTAATATTTTTGTCAAATAAATGTCATATTCAATAACTTTTTCATATACCATTTTATAAATTTTAGTATCTTGATTTCGGAAATTTATTTATTTTGATATTTATTTCTCCATGAATAAAGTTTACACGAAACACATTGATTAAACCAAAAGTCAACCGAATGTTAATTTGTTTGTGATGTATTGCTTCAATACTTTCAAGTAATCTAATTATACGTTTTAAATATTTATTGTATATTATTCCCTTTAATTGTAGTCACTTCTATAGTTAGCAATATAGCCATTTTGTACTACAGAAAATGATATAAAAATAAATCAACTTTAAAGTCAATAACATCCTTACGTCATGTACAATTATAATTAATAATATAAACTAAGTTGAAATGACTAACAATACAATTTCTCGAAAACATAGATTGACTTCAGGATTCATCGGTGAACCACCACCCCAACTCCTATAAATTGACTTTAGGATTCTTCATGCAATAATTCATTAGTCGGTGGTTTAATATAAGTCATAAGAATAATGTTTTTTAGTATTAACGATGTTTAATATCATTTTAAGTGTCAACATATCATATGTCCTAATAAATGAGTCATGAATCATTATATTTATTGAACGTATAATTTAATTACACAAATGCTATCGACGTTGAACATCATCGATGATGAATAATGTTACTCTTAATATAAATGCCCAAAACCAAATGATCATTACGGCAAATGCGTTATTTGAAAATATAAATTTGTTAAATCAATTTAGACTAAAAAAAATGAAAGAAAATGATTAATTTTGTTTTTTTGAGAAGAGAAGACACTATGCATATGGCCAAAATAATGCTACAAAGATCTTTGACCCAATGTTTGATAAAGATTTATTTAATTTTTTAAGATTTAAAATCAGCGAAACTTTATTTTAAAGTACACATTGCATTAGATTTATATATTTTTTTAATCTATTTTTCAACCGCAAACTTTACGGAATCGCCAACTTATAATTTCAAAAATCTTTGTCAAACAATCCAGATTCTTTTATTTGCTTGCTTAAGTGCCAATGGACTGTATAGTTTGTACTTAAATAATAGGAATTTGGTTTTCCTTTTCCATACAAAATGTTTCAATTGCAATTAAAGCCGAGATTTGGCCTCATATGCAAGGAGAAAATCTATTGTGCGGATATCTTGAAAGTATTAGGGGTGGCATCGGCCAATTAGGCGAATTCGTCTCAGCTCGTTGGTCAAAAGTGTTAATATCTTAGAATCACTTTCAATTTTATTTTTGAATTTTATTGAGCGGATTATAATATCATCGTGACTTGAGCTTCAAATTACGACACATTCAACACTTTAAATAGGATTCCTTTGTTGCGTCCCACCTTCCAAAAAAAACAGAAAAGACAGAAAAAATTAAAAAGAAACAGAATCTAAAAACACACAACTCGTTGATGATCAAATTGAGGCCCAGGTAAAGGTATTCATTGAACAATAAACAAAGCAGCAAGTAAAAGAGTGAGGCAAGGAGTGTCAAAATGGATGGGTCGATCTAAATTTATCCATATGAAATTATAGTCAAGGGTAGGATTAGGCATTTCATAAATAGAATTGTTTGAGGTAAAGATTAGGGTTCACAGAACCCTCACGGATATCTCACAATGGGGGCGGGGGTCGGTGGGGGATTTGTTTGCTATTTTTTATTACAATGGGTCCCGCATGGCCATTCATGTGAGTATAGAGGTAAACCATATGTGAAGCTATTTTCTGTACATTTGGCTTTCTCATTTCATAAATTTGTGGATTGGACCAGCTTGTGGACTTCTAAATATTATTGAATGGTCTACTAGTCATATTTTTTAAGTTTATAACTTGAGTATGAATCGACCATCATAACTAGCTAAGTAAGATTGTTTAGAGCACACGAATTTTTCAACACTAGATTTTTTAGTCATGCACGATGCATTAATTATGACCTAACCAACCCATGAACGGGTTCGTGTTGCGTAAAATTTTCTAACATGACAAATCTATTTTTATGTGATTCTTGGATAGAAAAAGTGAAAAATTTAAACGTTTTATTTCAGATTTTTAAGGGGTGAGATTTTATTTTAACACCACCAAGTGATTATTTTACTCTTGATAACAAATTCTAACCTAGCTTTAATAAAATTTTAAAAGCCGACAGAGAGTAGAGTATGTGGGCTGCTAGGCTAACTGCTCATGTTTTTTTAATCATTGGTGAGAACACAAAAATACACATACGCTTAGCTTTGGCCTCAATTGCTTCATTAATTCAAGCACTTATTTACCCATTTATTTGTCTCATATACATATATGGTATCAAGAACTCAAGTCTGAATATACTAAAACAGTTTTGATTTTTTAATAATTTATATAAGTTGAGATTGAATGGAGAACAATTCAAGATTCAAGAGGATCTGTGTATTCTGTGGAAGCCACCCGGGTAATAGGAAAGTCTTCGGTGATGCTGCTATTGAGTTGGGCAATGAATTGGTGGGTTCTTATGAGTCAATCTTTCGTTGAATTTTTGTCTTGGTTTAACAGAAGTTTTCTTGTTTCAAGTTCTGATGTCAAAATGCTGACTTCTGTGTTTTGCTTATGGAATTCTCATGTTTTGACTTTGTGCGTCAAATGGTTTTAGCTTCTCTATGTTGTTGAATATACATTTTCATAGAATTCTTTATTATTTTTTGTTTATGGGTTTGGACTTTGTAGAGCCTAATCAATTATTTTTGTTTATTGTTGAGATTGTGGCTTAGACAGACCATCCCATGATTTTGTTCTTTTCATGAAAGTTTTCGAAATTTTCCTTAAGAGTAGTGGGATTGACTTGATTGTTATGCTGATATATTCATGCTTTATGAATGTTTATTACAGGTTAATAGGAAGATAGACTTGGTGTATGGGGGAGGAAGTGTTGGGTTAATGGGGTTAATTTCTCAGAGAGTCTATGATGGTGGCTGCAATGTTCTTGGGTATGTAAGGTTTATTTGGGTTAAAAACAATGGAACTGATGTAGTTGTTTCGTTTTGGTCATTGAGCTTTTACTTTTCTTTTTCCGGTTAGGTACTCTGTTGAATTTTATTCATAGGACTTAGCTGGTTTATTGCTTTATAATGCAGAGTCATTCCAAAAGCTCTTGTTCCTATTGAGGTATTTCTACAAAATTTTGGAACCTTATCACATTGTTCAATCATATTCGATTAGTTAATATCAATTCACCATCTTTATTAATTTCTATTGGTAAGATGAAATCAGGTCCTTAATATCAATGTCTTTTTGTACTAGAGGACAGCTAATGATGCTGTTCTTTTGAAATTGTTCAACATTTTTCACTTTGCAATTGAAAATTAAATTGAACTTTCATGGTTATGCAAATTGTTGATTCCATTTAATACTAGTTCTCAGTTATGGAACAGTTTACATATGGTCTGCTACGAAATTAGTTTAACTCAGACAAGTTATCATCGATGAGCAGATATCAGGTGAAACCGTTGGGGATGTAAGAATAGTTTCCGACATGCATGAGCGTAAAGCTGAAATGGCTAGGGAGGCAGAGGCCTTTATTGCTCTTCCAGGTAAGAAAGTATAAGGAATGAAAACAAATTTATCCTCAGAGTTAAGTTTTTCTCCATTAACTTAATAGATCGGCATTTCCATGTCAAAAAATTCTTAGGAGGATACGGAACCATGGAAGAGTTGTTGGAAATGATAACATGGGCACAACTTGGAATTCATAAAAAGGCGGTGATGTATCTCCCTGTATCCTGTTGGTTTAGGTGAAGTGAATTATTTTCTACTGATACTGGTAATTCTCTGCACAGGTTGGTTTGCTCAATGTTGATGGGTACTATAACTCTTTGCTCACGTTATTTGATAAAGGTGTTGAAGAAGGTTTCATCAAGCCGGGTGCTAGGGACATAGTACTTTCGGCCCCTACAGCAAATGAGCTTCTAACAAAAATGGAGGTAATAAGTGCTGTCTCAACTTTATTTGATTTCTTGTCAAATTATAATAACCTTGGCTCATTGCTTTCCAGGCTTGATGGTGTACGAGAAACAAGTAGTTTGTCATGTCCATTTAACGGATTGTACTCATTAAGTTAATTCAGATGTTCATTTTCGTATTTTTGTCGCGTGAGCTTTCTTGATGGTCAACCAAGTGTTTCTTAAAGAGTGATAGAAATTACTTTTCACTTTCTAATTTAATGATATCAAATCAAATATAGATTGAAAATGCAGAACATCAAACTCAAGTATGCAGCGACATTCGAATTAGAGGTTTGTCGGTAGTGGATGAACAGGGGACAAAGAGGTGAAAAGTAAAAGTGAAAATCACAGCCGAGGTTTGGATTGGAAGGAAAATTAGAACGGAATGATAGTTCCTTTAACTCCATTTTACTATACCATATTCTACCAACAAGTGGAATGAAAGTAGCTTTTGACCCACAAGGCAGGGAAAATTCATTAAGTAGACTGTCCAATCCTACTCTAACTCAGCAATCATCCTTGAGATCAGAAAATTTACCCTGGTAATATTACAGTAGTGATAATGATAACTAGGATATAAGACAAAAAATTTCGCTCCTTTTCGGGATTGGATATTTTTTATAGTAGAAGTGTACTCAATAGGCATTTCTCTTTTCCCCTACAACTTAGACATGAAGTCTCCAAGGGGGCGCGAGCACATACACACCCTCATTTCTTCAGTTATATTTGGTCTTGTTTGAGTGGCAGTTTACTGTACAGAAACTGATCTTTGTGATTTACATTTCAGCAATATACTTCTTACCACGACCATGTCGCCCCACAGGGAAGCTGGCAGATGGAGAAACTTGGTGATTACCCAAAGGAACGGAAGTCATAATGAAATTATTGCTTGCGTGTGATTGGTTTGTGTGACAAGAGATGGAGCCTCATATAATTCATTAATATGTACCCTTTTTCATTCTTTGTGGTTTGAATTTTAGCAGCAAATGTCATTCTTGTTTTGCATGATGCCTCTGTTATAATAGAATGGTCAAGCACACACTTGATATTTGAAATTGATCAGTTCTTTTAAAAAGCTTTTTCCAATTTAGATCCTCGTGTGAGTGTCCCATAATGAAATTTAGCCTCGACCCTCATTTTCTTTTTCTTTTTTTTAAATTAGTTTTTAGCCACAAAATTCATAAGATCCACAACTTTTATCAACTTTTCAATCATGCATTTTTGTTAGGGTGAGGAGCCTAATTATTGCCATTTCACAAAGCTGGTTACAGATCGACCTCCACAGTGATGTTGTTGTTGACATATGGTTGATTTCATCCTCAATGTTTTGATTATAACAAACAAGATTAATATTGTTTCTAACAATTGATTTTGAATGATGATAGTTCAATGTTAAAATCTATCAAGTATTGCCAAAATCAACACATCATAAATCGGACTCGAAATAAATAGCAAAGTGAAAGTTAAGCATTCAAGTCAAATCATTCGAGACGAGAGTTTAAAAGATCAAAATCAAGACTATCAAATTGGGCTCATGAAGAAGGTCAAGATCAAATGTTAAAATCTATCGAATATTGCTAAAATCAACACATCATAAATCGGACTTGAAATGAATATCAAAGTGAAAGTTAAGCATTCAAGTCAAATCATTCGAGACGAGAGTTTAAAAGATCAAAATCAAGACTATCAAATTGGGCTCATGAAGAAGGTCAAGATCGAGGTCAAGATCGAAGTCAAACTTAAAATCAAACGCTAAGAAAAACCAAGATCAAGAGTTTAAAAGTCGACGGAAAGAAACTTCGAAGCAAGATAAAAAAAAACTAGATTTTCGAGATCATGTGTAAAGGTATAAATAACACTTTGATCTTTAGCCCCTGTTTGATCCACATTATTTTTTTCATTCTACTCACTTTCAACCACACATTCTCCAATAAAATAATATTTTTCATCACATCAATAACTTTTCCTTATTTTTCAACCACATAATCCCCATCACATCAACTAAAAAAATGCATTCTTTTGAAAATAATGCTCACCAAACAGGGGCTTAGTAATGAATGACAATAGCTCAAAAATTATTTTTTGCACAAAGTTATTTTCATATCACTTGCATAAAATATTTTTGATCAAAAAGTGATACTTGAACTTAAATTACATTTCTTTAAAAAAAGTTAACGGTCAACTAGAGGTCCGGTTGACCAAGGGAAGTCCGTACCGAACGTCCGATATGGCAGTAACGGCCAATTTTTTGACCGTTTGATGCAACGGCTAGTTGATCGTCCGGTACGTAGCAAACGTCTAAGACGGTACATCCGGTAGGACAGATTTTGCCCGTTGTATTGCTATAAATACCACATTTTCTTGTATTCAAAAGACATACTTCTAAGAGCATTATAAAGAGGTTCTTTTGAGATAAAATAATTGATCTTTACTCTTCATTCATCTTTATCAATTTATTTATTTTTGAAAAATCTTTAATTGATCTTATCCTTGAAAATTATTTCTATTATCAAAGTTTTTCATTTCTCTT
>CAIGRL010222757.1:0-12427 GCA_903798325.1 Fraxinus xanthoxyloides
ACAATTACTCAATTTCAAATCAGCCTATTTATACAATATGGATAATATTAAAAGACATATATACCCTTTACAATTTCAACACATATACTTTGATATGTCCAAGTATTGTAAAAATCACACTTTACTCAATAGAATTTGATTAAAGTGAAGAGCCCCTGTTTCATCCCCACTCTACAAAAATTATTTTTATCTATACTCATTTCCAACCATGCATTTTATAATAAAAAATTTTACACAAAAAAAAATTCTACTTTGTAACAACACATTCTCCAAAACACCATTACAAAATTCATTTTACCTAAAAAAGGGGGGCTCAAACATGCCCAGAGTAGAAAGTGACCATCAACAATATCTTAGATTTCTTCTTAGTTCGTTTTGTAGCAAGTATTTTTAGATCAATTTTAATTGGTTCATTTTTTATTGAAAAAGCAATATTCACATGATTAATATGAAATTACTCCGTAAAAAAAAAAGTTTTTTCTTTTTGAAATTTAAACAACTTTTTTTCTATAAAATTTAAAATAAGAAAATTAATTATAACACAAATATAATTATATATATAACATTAGAGAGATGGGTAATATAAGAAATTAATGCTAAGAAGGAGGATTTGAAATTTTGGAAAAGGATAGGAATGCCTATATTATTGTCGTAAACCTCAAGAGATTTGGAGATGTTTGTGATTTAGCCTCGGCTAGGAAGAATTTATAAATAAATAAAAACGAGTGATCAATAAATTGATTGTATTTGTGGAACCATTAAGGAATTGAGATCTGTTACTCATCTAATTAATTATTGACACATCATTTTAAATTAATATGTCCAACTTTCCTCTAGCTACTCCTTATGCTTAAAAATATGTAATATTTTAATGTAAAATCACTACACCAAAAAAGACCTTTTGTAGCGGTCAAAAAACTCTGCGGTAGACCTTTTGCAGCGTTTTAGCGTGTATTGCGGAGATCGGTGTTGCCGTTGAGGGAAGACTTTTTGCAGTGTTTATTCACGGTTGCGAAAAACCCCTTTTGATACGTCAATAATTAATTGATGGACTGCAAATTGAAAAAAAAAACTCAACTATTCATTAAAATGTGTGGTTAAATATGAAATTTAACTAATTATTTACGGATGATATTTATAAGTTTTGCCAACTAAGGCTTACTCATTTCTAGCCCCTATTTGATTTGCCAAAAAAATAGATTTTTCATAGCTTTTGATAGAAACTAATAAAATGTGGGTTTAAAAATTAAAAAAAAAATTGTGAATATAATGAAATATACTATTAAAATTAGAGGAAAGAGTGGAAGATGGCCGGTTGATCCATCCTTCTTTCCGAAATAAGATTTGACCAATTAAATAATAATAATAATAATAATAATAATAATAAAAGGTTGAAATAGGAGTTAGAAAACAAAAGGCCAAAAATACTCTCAAGGAAAAAAGAAAAAAAAATCTCTCACATTCCATCCAGTCGAAACAGTCAACCAACACTGACCATAACAATCCAATGATTGACGCCGACCACCACAGAGAGAACACCGTCACGGTGAAAAAACAAGGTTAGTTTTGGCGGACTATGAAATGAGTTTTTCATATGATAAACTTGATTAAACTTTGACATTTATTTAGCTTATTTGTTAATTATTTAGATAGATGCTAGTTTTGGAGATGCTTTGGGGGTAAGGAGGAGAAATGAAATTTTTGGGTTGGAGATCGCCGAAAATAGCAATCTCTGGTAGCAACATGGTCACGAGTTGGATTGTTTAACAGTCTAACTCGACTGTTAACAGTCGGGTCGCAGCCAGGGGACCTGTCTGTTAACAATGGGCTGGAATGATAATGGGCCGACAGTCGTCCAGCCCATTTTTTCTTTTTATTAATTATTTAATTTTTCATTTTTAAATAATATTTTTATTACTTATTTAATTTTTCTTTTTTATTTTACACTTATAATTTTTATTTTATTTACTTTATTAGTTATAAATTTTTCTTAACATGTATAAATAATTTTAAATTAAATAAATTAAGGTGTTTTAATTCTTTTTTAAATTAAATAAATAATTTTGAATTTGAAAATTAATAAATTAGATATTCTTTTTAACCAAATTATTTTTTTTTCCTTTTTTAAGTTTAAGATTCTTTTTAAACATATCTTTAATTTTTCAATTTTAATTAAATAATATTTATATTCTTTATTTAATTTTGTTTATTTTTATTATTTATTTTTGGTAATAATTTAAAAAATACCTTAATTATCGTCTTATTATTAGAATATTTTTTTCCAATTTAAAATAGTTTTTTAATATTCTTACTTTATTTTTTAAACTTTTTAATCTTCTTTAATTTTTTTTTATTTTTTTTATTTTTGGTTATTAATTTGAATGTAATTTAATTAATTATTTTTTTATTTGTATTTAATTTATTTTTTCGTGCTTCTCTTTTATTTTATTAAATCATTTATTTTTATATTAGCATCGATGTCTTGCATATGATAGTTACAATTTGATTCGCTTGATTTTGTGAGATTATACGTTATTTTATTATCACTTGTTCAATATTCTAAAATTTGAATTTTTGTAGGAGGAATACCATTAAGAAGTTTTGTTGAGATGGATGGCGTGAAAAGTTACTTAGAACAGTAGCTTTGAGAATTTTACTTTTGTGTTGGAGTTGCTCGATAATTAGCACAGAGATATTTTACGATAACCCTTCCAATGGCCCATGTGCCAGTTGCGAGAGGTGCAATACTAAACTACAACAAGCAACTAACTATATAATTGGTGATGAAGAAATCAAATAGTTCAATGGGAATGCAAAATCAATCAAGAAAAATCAAGAAATACTAAATTAATTATCTTGAATTAAAATAAATAAACAATAAGGTTCATCATTCATCCAATACAATGAAAAATTTAGCCTAACATTCTTATAATTAATTTACAAAAGAATAATTGGAATTAAGAAGGATGGAAGAAATATGAGAAATCCACGCTCTACGCTCAAATTTTGAAACCGGGCTATGAATTTTCAAAATTCTTGTATGATTCACCTTGAATTGATGTATAAACTTGTTCTTCGCCTCCAAAATATGTAGAATATGATGAAATTTAGGTCAAAATGAGGTCTCTCACAATCTAGTCGAGATTGGTATTTAAAAAATGCACAAAGATTGCATTGAATTATTACCAAAATAAAAATAAGGAAAAGCGGGTTTTTTTTTTCCTTTTTGTACTAAGGAGCGTGCCTAGGCATAGCTAGGGTGCTTGCCTGGCTAGTTTAGGATGCCGTAGGCTTCCTATTTTTGGTTGGAGCACGCGCCTCTCCTGCGCGTACGTTTCCTAATTTTTGGCAGCTGAAAAATTCTTAGTAATTTTTTCATAACTTTCTCTCATGTTATCTGATTGAGGTGATTCAAAGCACATTGAAAAGATAACTCAAAGATCTACAAATATTCTATAATACATTATTTCGAATTCGAATATTTCCTATGCAAAAAATAGGTCTCAAATTAAGACTGAAAATTCGAAGCATAACTTTTATTCGGCTACAAGTTGATTTGTAATAGTACTTATACTATATTTCATCTCTTTGGATTCTTTTCTCATCCAATTGATGTCTAACACTCTCAAATCTTCATCGTGAGTTTTGACGTAACTTTTGAGTATTTGCATTTCAGTCCCCGCACTTTGTATTTGACGATTGAGACACTTTTCGCTATCTTTGCATTCTTTTTTCCAATTCTTCATCAAACATTGAGTTTTACCTACAAAATGAAATATAACACAATTTAGGTAGTATTTTATCCAAAGAATAGTAAAATATCATCATTTGGAACCTTGAATAAGTGTAGAAACTATACTTATCACACCCCCAAACTTGATTCTTTGTTTGTCCTCAAACAAAACTAAGACCTAACAAATACACAATCTTAATTACCTAATTGATGGCCAATCAATCAAGTAAAGCAAAAAAAAAAAAAAAATTAGCTAACTAACACGGCTTCTTATCTCGGGACTGAAATTATAATATTTGATCTATACACAATTTCAAAATCACAATACATGAATTAAAATATTTTTCTCCAATGTAAAATCAATGTGTGTGTGTGAAGAATTAAATAGAGTATTATAAATTCATGGGTTTTTTCAATTCCTGACTCTCAATGGACAAATATATTCTTTCATCACTCGTAAGATTCACACACTCCAAACTTATTATTTTCGCTATTTTCAAGTGTGTGAACTAATGTTGAATTTTATACTATCCTCACCTCTATAGTTTAGGTAAATCTCACTAATTCAATATGTCAATATTTAAGGATTTATCATTAAATTTGATTGCTTCAATCTCTAGATTTTAATTAGGCTAACAATATTTTAACAAAAGTCAAATTTTCTTAAACAAGTGTTTGGTGCGTAACCAAAATATTTTGTGCGTCTTCTATTTCATGCACCTACTTTTTTTCTATATTTTTTTCAACACCTTTTTTCCTTTTATTTGCAACATTTTTTCCTTAAACTTTCAAAATGACCTATGTAACAATTTTTAGATCGATGACTCCCAAGTCAGTTGACTTTAGGGCAATAGGTTTTAACACCCTTACAGGCTTAATAACTTGAGTCATAAAGGCCACGAAGAGAAATTTTCAAATAAAATGTGTTTTTTCCTTCATTAGTGTAATATTCCTCATTAAACACTTACCCAAATAAAACGACCTCTAATTTGAGATTTCCACCCAATAGCATCATATACCTTAGACAATCCGCACAAGATTTTTAATTTCACACATGGAATCCCCATTTATCTCAACGTCTTCCTACAACAATGAAATCCCCCAAACTACTATAAATTTGGTCTAAGGATATTAAATTTAGTGGTTTTGGATTTGGCACTATGGTCCACTATTTCAACCTATCCAATTATGAAATCACACATTCTTACACAATGCTTAACTTAATTCATGTGCTCAATATATATCAAATTTCACATGCAAAAACAAAAACTAATCTAAACGTAAAATTATTCATCATTCATAAATCAATTAACGATTTAATATATTTTTCATTACCAGTCAGACCAACTAACTCACATAGCACACAAAAAGAAAATATTTTTAAAAATTTTAAAAATTTCAATTTTTAAAATATGTAAACTAATGCAATAAAAGCAAACAAAAATAAATAAATATAAGTATGACACAAACACACAAAAAAATAAAAAAATGGAAAACATGACACAAAAAAAATGAAAACTCATGTTTTCCACCCCCAAACTTAAACTAGACATTATACTCAATGTTTCAAATTCTAAATCCGCGTATAAAAGGATGGGGAAGAAAATGAAGAAAAGACTTATCTGATATGGCTTATAATCCAATGGCTAACTTCATATTGCCCAATATAGTCAAATAAAGCATTAAGATCAAATAATTGGAACAAATGTTACTTAACTCTAACATCTTATCAACCACTAACATATCGAAGATCTACAAGGAAACGGGGTATGGATGTTGAGTCCCTAAAATTGAATAATAAAAAAAACCAACCTAAATTATCTTACATTATTCTGAATCTAAAAAACAGAATAAATTAAAGGGATAGAAGTATTGGGTTGCCTCCCAACAAGCGCTTTTTTAAACTTTTAACTCGACTCCTATTGTTTTTAGGTTCTTCATGGTGCCTTGAAAATAGAGTTTTTAGTCCTGCATTTTAGAAACTGGTTGCATTTCTTCAGTTCATCCTTGACTCTCCAGACAATCATGTTTCCATTATTGTCTCTACCAATAATTCCTTTTGCATCTGGCCTACCCTTGTAGCTCTCCTAATGATCCACTCATTGGCAATCCTCAAAGTAGATGGGTTTCTTGATTGGATTTCCATGGTGAAACTTTGCTACTTATCTTCTACCCTCAGGTCTACCTCATTAGTATCAAAATCTAGTAAAGCTCGGCTTGTAGACAAGAATGGCTTTCCTAGGATTATTGGCATCTAATATGTCTCTTCTATGTCTAGGATGATGAAGTCAGCTGAAAAAATAAACTCCTCCACTTTGATGAGCATCTCTTCGATTATTGCGTAGGGGTGTTTTAATGTTTGGTCTGCCGATGAAGAATTATAAATGCAGCTTTAGGATTTCCCAATCCTAGTTTCCTCTAAAGAGGTAAGGGAATTCGATTAATACTTACTTTTGAATCAATTAAGCAATTAATAGTATTTAAATCTCCTATAGAGCAAGGTAGAGTGAAACTCCCTGGATCTTTAAGTTTAGGAGGGATTTTGCACTAGATGATCATGTTGCACTCTTCAGATAGAGCTATCGTTTCATAAATTAAGCAATTAATAGTATTTAAATTTCCTATAAAGCACGATAGAGTGAAACTCCTTGGAACTTTATGTTTGGGAGAGATCTTGCGCTAGATGATCACGCGACACTCTTCAGATAGAGATATCGTTTCATGTTCGGGTAGCTTCTTCTTTTGGGTCAACATTTCCTTCAACAACTTAAGAGTAATTTGGAATTTGAAGAATCAAGTCAATGAATGGGATGTTGACATGCAACTTTTTGATGATTTCTAGAAATTTTGTGAACTGGCTCTCTAGTTTGGTGTTTTATATCCTTCGAGGAAAAGGGATCAGAGATGTAAGTGTTGTGCCCGAAACTGTTGCCTTAAGTTGTGGGCTGTCAAAGACTAATTGTTGATCTTTCGCTATTCCTTTTTCGGACTGCTCCCATGTTCCTTACTCATAGTAGATATTTTAGTGTTCTCTATCTCTTTTCTCTTTGCAATGATTTCGGGAAACTGAACATCACTCTTAGTCGTGATGGCCTGAACCTACTCGAATGTTAGTTGCCATCAAAGTCTTTGAGGAAATGGAATAGGTGGCACATAAGCCTTGACAAAGGTGGTGAGAGTGCATGATGGGAGCTCAATAGTTGCATAATTCACCCCCTCAACCGCTAATACCTTCTCCCGTGGGTTCTTCTCTGCGTCACTCGGTAAGGTACTTTGTGGTCTATTAGCTATTGTAGCTGTTATCTATCCCACCCGTTGTTCCAAGTTTTTGATCGAGACCTATTGATTCTGTATCGCTGTCCCAGTCTTAGTGATGTACTTGACAAGTAGATCCTCCATGGATTGCCTCTTTTCTTGTTATCAAATCATTGTTGGATTGTCCTTCATCTAATTTACTTGATCTAAATTATCCGCCCATGCGTAGTTGGGATGCTTGTTCAAACCCGAATGGTAGTTGTTTGGGTAAGGTCCATTTTACCTCTGCTTGTTTTGCGCGTAACTGACCTATGCTGGTTGACCCATATGAGTGGAAACCAAAGGGCATCTTGCAGTGATGTGATCTGCCCTACAACCTGCACAAATCGAAGTTGGATTTTGTACCATGTGCACAGATTAAGTTAACTTATCAAGCTTCATTGTCAGTGCTTCAATTTGTGCTCCCAATGCTGTCACTGAGTCTACATTGTATATTCCAGCTACTATCCTGGGAGCATCCCTATCAAATATCCAGTTGGCCTAATTCTTCGGATTCTCTCAAATAGATGATGTGCATAAAATATCTCGATGGTCAAAATTGATCCGCCCGCATAAACATCTATAATATTACGAACTTCGGAGCGCAATCCATTGTACAATAGATATATTTGCGCCAATTTAGGAATGTCAAGATTTGGACACTGCCTAAATGCACTCTTGAATCTATCACATGCTTCTGGATATGTCTCAAAGTCCCTCTGTCTAAAAAGATATTCTTCGTTTCTGATTTGGTGGTCTCGAAATGGTTGGAATAATTTCATAGCAAGTTTTTTTACCACGTCATTCCACGATACAATGCTCCCAGAGGTTGTAACATCATCCATATTTTCGTGCCCTCCTTCAAAGTGTGAGAAAATAGACGCATTCGAAATGCATCACATGACATCCCTTCATGGCTAATCACGTCACGTAGCATGGTAAAGGCTTGAATGTGTTCATGCGGGGTTTTCATAGCTTTCCAACTGAACCTGATGTCTTGATGATTCTGAAAGAGGTTTACAGCATCTGGTCGAATGTGGAAGTTAGCTTGTCCAAAGGGTGGATAGAATCGGTGCTAGAATCAGTGTCGATGGCAGATTCACATAATCCCCAACCAATCTAGGCCGAGCTGAAGGTGGTTGCTGAACCAGAAGTGTTACATGCTACAATGCATTTTGAATCTAATCCTGATTTTCAACCATTACCCACATTCTTCTTTGTTCTTTTCGATGGTGATTGAAAGTCCTTTTGATTTCGGGATCTATATAGAGTATCTCATTCACGTCGGGATCTTGTATAAATTGATGAAAACCTACAAAGAGTAAAACAAGAAGAAATCAAGTATCACAATTAAAGCCTAAAAGAACAAAAATAAAAATAAAAAAATCGAACTAAATAGAAACTACTAAAATAAAATTAAATCCATTAGTCCTCGACAACAGCGCCAAAAACTTGTTCGTGTAAAACTCGTAAGCGTACAAAATCGTTGTATAAGTAATACAATTAGTGCTTTATGAGTATCGTTCCCACGAGGAATAAGGTCAAATTTGTAGTTCAATAGCTACTATTAAATTCGAAGTGTGATGATATCAAAAGAGATGGTTTGTATATCTTCTATATTAATCCTAAACTAACAAAACAAATAAAGTATTTAATATGTGAATGTTTGTATTGGAATTGTGAACCCCCCTATTTCCATTTAATTCAATTCTCAATTCGTAATCTAGTGAATTCATGCATTTAAGACAATCGATAATCCACTGTTATTCAATATTTTTTTCAAGATATATTAAACATATATTTAACATGACTTGATCATATTCATAATCTGAATTCATATGAAAAAACATGCATTGATTCACAGGATTTATCAAACATGATTGAACATGCCACATATATTATTCTTAGTACCTACTGTCCATGTGTTGATTTTGCCACATTCTAGACTTATTGTGAGTATTCTTACATTAAAATAAGTAACTTACTATATAATTGGTGATCAAGCAATCAAATAGTTCAATAGGAATGCAAAATCAATCAAGAAATACTAAACTAATTGTTTTGAATTAAAATAAATAAACAATAGGGTTCATCATTTATCCAATATAATGAAAAACTTATCCTAACATTCTTATAATTAATTTACACAAGAATAATTGGAAAAAAATCATCCAGAAATAAGAAAGGTGGAAGAAGTATGAGAAATCCACGCTTTTAGCTCAAATCTTGAAACCCGGCTATGAATCTTCAAAATTCTTGTATTATTAGCTTGAATTGATGTATAAACTTGTTCTTCACCTCCAAAATATGTAGAACATGATGAAATTTAGGTTGAAAGGAGGTCTCTCACGTTCTAGTCGAGGTTGGTATTTAAAAGATACAAAAAAGATCGTATTGAATTATTACCAAAATAAAAATAAGGAAAAGTGGATTTTTTTTCCTTTTTGTACATAGGAGCACACCTAGGCATATCTAGGGCGTGTGCCGGCTAGTTTGGGGTGCCTTAGGCTTCCTATTTTTGGTTGGGGCGCGCACCTTGCTTAATGTTTGGTAGCGGGACAGTTTTTAGTATTTTTGTCATAACTTTCTCTTCTAATATCTGATTGAGGTAATTTGAAGCGCATTGGAAATATAACTCAAATATCTACAAATATTCTAGAAATCAATTATTTCCAGTTCGAATATTTCCTATGCCAAAAATGAGTCAAACTAAAACTAAAAATTCAGAGCATAACTTTTTCAGCTGGAAGTTGATATGTGATAGTACTTGGACTATAGTTCATCCATTTGGCTTCTTTCCTCATCCGATTGATGCCTAACACTCTCAAATCTTCATTGTGAGGTTTGACGTGACTTTTGAGTATTTGATACAATTGAGCCATTTTTTGCTATCTTTGTATTATTTTCTTCATCAAATATTGAGTTTTACCTACAAAATGAAATATAACACAAGTTGGGTAGTATTTTATTCAAAAAATAGTAAATTATCATCATTTAGGACCTCGAATAAGTGTAGAAACTACACTTATCATGTATTCATAATCCATAATGAAATAAATAGTAATTAAGTATCGAGATGCAAAATATGTGCATAATAAACCATATTGAAGTCCGTAATATAACAGCTTAATGAATTAAAGTCTTAACTGGCAATCAAAAGCTGGTATACTGCTTTTTAGCGATGAGATCCGACAGTAAAACGTGACATAAATTAATGTAAACAATTCAAAAACCCTAATTTAATAAGTACGTCTCTCTTTGTTCAGCCTATAAAATTGCAAATCTACACTGGTTAGGGTTTGAGAAGAAAGAAGATAGAGAAGTGAAGACAGGCATAATGATAATTGTAGATATTCTTTATGTTGTAGAGTGTGATAACCTCTTTTGTTGGTGATAAAATCGAACAAACAAATGGTAGATAATAAAAATTGCAAAACCACACTACTCTCAGATACATCATGGCGAGCATCTCGAGCAGATGGATGTCCGTCCGACAATTATCAACTCTCCTCGACGACCCTCAGGTGAGTATTACACATTGTAGATTTATATTGTACGTCGTTTCAGATTTCATCACATGATCATTAACTAGTTGAAATGCCAATATGTCAGCTTGAGGTCCTAACTGAGTTTATGTCGTCGACGAAGGAGGAGGGCCGAGGTTTCGTGTGTGAATTAGATGTTCCGCATACTCCACGCGACCACATGTCTGATTCCATCTTAGACCGAGATTGAATTATGAATTGAATATAATTTATTGATTATCGTTTTTTATGAGTTAACCTATTTTAACTAAGTTAATATTTTTCAAAGTTATTTGTGTAAGAGCATGGTCTAGTTTATCGACGATCATCTCCGTTGATCGCCACTGAGGGGATCACTTTTGTCGATGAGATCTCATTCTTCTCCATCCAGGTACCTTCCTCGTTGATCTTCTGTACACGGTGATCTATATGTCTTTCTGACTGGATTTATGGTGGAGATGAAAGGGAAGGTGTGAAAGCTACTAGAGGAGGTAGGGGCGCTGCAACGAGAGATGAGCGACTAGATATCGAGCTTACATCAAGATATTGCAATGCTATGCATCCATAATCAAACCTTGAGGAGAAGGTCGTAGCGCTTCGAGGCGATATAGCAAGAATACGATGGGTGATAGATAGGGTGACGGAGATGGTGATAGATGGGGCGAAGTAAAGGGTGATGGAGATCAGGGTCACTCACCGTTGTAGCCAGACGCGGCATTTTGGGCTGAGGGAGTGGCCAAGATGGGGATGCCAATCGTGCCAAAGGGAAAGATGTGTGTTGTTGACGTATCGGAGCAGGTGGTCGGCAAAAGGTCAAGATTGCCATCACAATACGTCGTATCTTCATTCACGGCAGAGGTGAAGAGAAGAACGTTCGTTAACGGGACGTACCTAAATCTCTTCTGAGAGGTGGATCATGCCAAATGTAAAGCGTTCGAGACGGAGTACAGAAGAATTATGTCGAGGTAAGTATTTTATGATTTCAATGAACTACGCTATGCTAACTCATCTATGTTTATCTTAACATATTTCTGTTTCTTTTTTCAAAGCTAGCCGCATGGTAGGTGGAAAGATGATATCAGATACTTATAAGTGGATTCATGACATCACTACTACGGGAAATTAGCTCGCCGACGATGTTAGCGAAAAAGTCATATTGTGATTTATTATGTATACATGATCGTTTGTTTATTAAATGAAATAACTGGTCCATTTTTTATTGGTGTTTCCTGATGTAGCACTTATTGCATGATTGGGCTCAAAGATCTCCAAAATCATTTAACATTCTTGCCCGACTCATATTGAGCACTGAGTTCATACGTGACATTACCATTGAGTGTCAGTTGCTTCAACTTATGGATAATGAGTACATGTTGCCCTAATATATGGTTGAGTACCATGGGAGGGTTATACGCATATATACATTCCAGTGATCGCGAATCGTCACTGCATTATAGTGGAAATTGTCTTTGTTGATTCCACTATATATGTGTACGACACCGACCATTTATGTCTGACACAAGGCCAACTTGAACTTAATTTGGAGCTAGTGGCTGTGATCGTTTTCTTGATGGCTGCCCTAGCGAGTGTAATTGTGAATGACATACTAGCAATCGTGCGGGATAAGACGTCGGCGAGATAGTTGAGATCGTAAGTATTTATAACTTTTTTAACTTGAAAACTTAGTTTTTAGTTACACGGTACCGAACTAAGACGTTATTATTCAATTGCAGGGGGTGATTACGACATGTTTGCAATAAAATACATTGAATTTTTGCGTATAGGACATAAGGTTGATGGAATCCTCCAGGGATAGATACAAATTTGGAGAAATAAATTAGCATGTGATTTGTGGGAATTTGAGTGTGATCCGTAA
>CAIGRL010222768.1:0-14628 GCA_903798325.1 Fraxinus xanthoxyloides
TTGAGTTGTAATTTCATTTCCATTGTAATAGTTTATTTAAATTGTGAAATAACTAGAAATTAGAAAAGTTTAGTATGATTCTACTACATTTAAACGTCTACTCCCATCACATGGATTTTTATTCTAAATGCTTTTATAGAGGGTATTAGCTTGTCAAACATCTTTCAAATTTTCTAGTGTTCGCCCCCTACACTAGTCATTGTAATTTCTTATTTTTATCAATTGTAATTTCTAACTATCAAGCAATCAATGATCAAGTTCCTTTCAATGTATTTCAATTTCATGTCGCAAGCTTTTTACAAATTGTAATCAAATTTTTTTTCGTCTCTAAACGACAGAGAGAAGGCGGAAGGTAGTCTAGCGGAGCAGACTACTGCCGCATGGTGTTCCTTTATGTGTCAAGAAGAAAGGCAACCCATGAAACCAGGGCAGGGGTGAGCATATTTTATCATATCCATTTTCCATAGAAGAACATTTCATTTAACATCATTGAGGAGATAAGAAAAGGTTAATATATTGTTCATTGATTATCCTTTGGTAGCGAGGCACTTGGGATCCAGGTTTTACCGGACTCCAACCCCAACCCAAAAACAAGGAGGAGAGAGAGGGAAACATGTGAAAGTAAAGGAGAAGAGACTAATAATCTTGAACCTCAACGCAATGTCACGTGTCATTTGCACTTCTTCATTGTAAAAACACAATAATAGTGCAAAATAATTCACTTTATCTGTGAAGGCTTAAAAAATAATAAAGCATTAATAACTCATTTATATTTTCGATAAATAATAAAGTGCTGAGAGTGCTTTGATAAAAATTCCAACCTACTTGATCACCTTTAGTCAGCATACCATTATTTTCATGAAAGCAATTTGAGCAAAAGAAAAAGAGTGCCAAAAGAAAGAGAACTCCAATCAAAGCATTTTCTTGCTGCTTTTTTCCCCACCCCTCTCTTCGGTTAGATATTGCATCTTCTTCTCTCATTTGTTGGGTGTCAATTTGAGTATTAAGCAACTTGCTCGACAGGCTTTTTCTAAGTTATGAACATGGGATCTATGGGCAATCCCAATACTTGGATGCCATATATAAACAGTAAGGATTGCACTCAAGGTTTCTGTAGTTTGTACTGCCCACAATGGTGCTATCTTATCTTCCCTTCCCCACCTCCCTCTGATGAATTCCCCGATGACGACTCGGGACCGAATTTTTCGCCTCTCGTTATCGCCATTATTGGCATATTGGCAAGTGCCTTTCTCCTTGTTAGTTATTATGTAATCATCTCCAAATATTGTGGCAACAGATCTTCATCAAGAAGAGAAAATAGTGAAGCCAACACAGAATTCGAAGACATTAATCAAGAGCCTTCAAATCATGAATTCTTGCATGTCCCAAGAAATGGAATTGATGAGGCTGTTATCAAGTCTATTACAATGTTCAAGTACAAGAAAGGTGATGGATTAATCGATGGTACAGATTGTTCTGTTTGCCTCAGCGAGTTCGAAGAAAACGAGAGCCTTAGGCTTTTACCAAAATGCAGCCATGCTTTCCATGTACAATGTATAGATACATGGCTTAAATCTCACTCGAATTGCCCTATCTGTCGAGCAAATATCGCTTGTGTCAATGCATCGTCTGCATCGTCTCCTCAATTAGCCCATCGGATTTCAGAAACTCCTCTTGATCGTAATGAATCTCGACCCCGGAGCCCAGCCGAAGATGAGAATGCAGCTGTGGTAGATAATATACAGATAGTTATTAGAGAAGAAGAACCTTCTCAAAGAAAAGTACAGAGTTATTTTGGGGATTCAGAACTTAGGGACACTGCAATTCAAGTTAGAAGATCAGTGTCCATGGATAATATTTGTGAACATCATTTGTCAATAGCTGATGTATTCCGGATTCGTCCAAGAAAGTTGCAGCTTGCAATCTGTACCGAGGATATAGTTTTAGGATTAGCTCACCCTCATGGGATCACGAGCTTTTGTCCTGACCATGTTAGCGCGTGTGTAGCCCAAGGTACAAGGGACAAGATGATACATAAGAAAGATTACGAAATGGAAGAGTGCCAATTCTTGAGTGACATTGGAACATCAAAAAGGCCTGTAGAAGAAATGAATAGGTATAGTTGTAGTGGTACGAGTCCTGTTGGCATTAAGAGATCGCATTCATGTGGGAGGTTCTTCTTCTCCAAACGTGGAAGAGGAATAATTCCATACTGAAACTTCTAATTTTATGAATTGTTAATTTCATTGTTATCCTTGAAAGTATAAAAGCTTTCAATATTATGAATAGATTTTTCTGTATGAATGGAGAAATTGTGTATGCTGATCGGGAAAAAATATTATGTTCTGAATTATAAGTTCATTTCCCATGTTTTGACACCTATCAAGATGATATAAAGTCGGATAGAGGTGTTGAGTGCGAGCAAGTGCATAACTCCCTCTTTAGTGAACATTTTTCATCCAATTTATTGTGGGGAATTTATTAGTATCAATAGAAATAAGTAAGGGCCTGTTTGGTACTGCTTAAAATCCAATTAAAATTGAAAATATAGCCGTTATTGGGTCCTATCTGTCTAATAAAAGTTAACAATAACGACTAATTTTTCAATTTTAATATCTAGCAAACACCCTCTGAAACTTAAGAGGAGACTAAGCTTGACCTTTACAATTATATGAAGACTCAAATTTCCTGAATAGCATTCACTCCTAAAATTCCTTACATTAACATGAGTTGAGTTTGAAGGCCCGGTTTGTAATGATAAAAGAAAGTTTGGTTCTTCAAAGAATTCTAAATCAGGCGGGGAAATGTGGGGGGAGGACATGTTTAACTACTTCTCCTACACGAGTTTACTAGTTTTAAAGCTTAAATATTCTTATTTCATTTTTTTCTCTCTTCATTCTAATCAAGTTTTCCATGTTGAGGGCCACATCAGAACTAGTCGGAAATTGTCAGTTAGATCTAAAAGCTCTGTAACGTAAAAAAACATCATGCAAAGTGTTGATAGTTCAAGTTAGGTATGAAAATGTGATTCTTAGAGGAATTGGCTTGTCCAAAATGAGTTTGTTGGTCAGATATGGACTATGTGTTTCGTGTTCAAGACATTAGGGATCATATAAATTTGATCACCAATAAATGACCATTCATTCGTATTTGTCTACTTTTTTATTGGGTTAGTTATACTTTAATCTCGCCAGTGTTAGGGCTTAAATTCCTTGTATTCTAATCCATTTACTTCATGTAATATAATATTATTAAAATGTTAATAAAAAAAAATTGGACCCATTAATCGCATATTTGGTGAGATTAGATAGAACAAGATATATGCCCTACGAGATAATTATTCATATGAGAACATTGATCTTGAAATCTGTATGTTAATTTGAGTCTTAATTGGATCAAATTGTTTATTAAAATTTAATGAATTCTAATATCATATTAAAACTTTAGTTTTATTTTTAAAAGTCAAACCATATGAGTTGATTATTTATTTTATATTTACTCAAAGTAAAATTCATTCCTCCAAAGGATAATTCCGTGGTTTGCGTGCAGGCTAAGACGCAAGATTGAAAAATGTCCTTAGATTACGTGAATTCAGAAAGGCTATTTGATAAATTTGGGTCCTTTTTAAGTTGGATTTTATTGTTGGTCTCTCAAGTGATGATAAGAAATTGGTAATGGGCCATTGCCGGAATTTGAAAGGGAAAATTGTATAACTGCAAATGTTTTAAAAATAATAATATTGTGAAAAAAAACTCAAAATTTAGGTAGTCATATCTTGTGATATTTGATAAACTGTTGCGACCAATAATTTAATTAGATAAGTCACGGTTACAATAACATAATTTATGCTCACATACTCACAAATCATCACGAGATGGTATTTGTAGGTCATAATTACATATTCAATGAAGTCACAAATAATTTATTGATCACAGATTAAATTAACTTCACCCCACCTCACCACTCAAATCGTCGTCACCATATTAAATCCATAACTCATCACCACCAACTCACATTCAACGTACTGTCACCACCACCACTTTTAACACTTCAAATCCATCACCAGATTACAATAAACCACCGATGCGAAGCACATACGCTTCACAACCAGAAGTATATTCTAGTTCGATTGATAATGATCCCTGGCTGGAGTAGTAACAAAAGAGGTAGCGACGAAATAAGTGTAGGTCCGCGTGATGAGTCCCATCCATGTTGGCTGGATTCAAGGTTTTTGGGATTCGCAATTTGCGAATTCGAAAGATTTTATTGCATATTTTGGGCTCTACGTGATTTTGTAGAGCCATCGAAGGTGGGAGCTGAGTTTGGGAGGTGATTCCACTAGCCAGTATGTGGTGGAAGTGGTGCCTGGCAGGGGCAGTCAGTGTTCATTGGGGATTGGAACTGTGGGGATGGTAGGGAATTTTGGGGGTAAAAATGGCAGTTGGGGTTAGTGTTTCTGGGGTAAATGGGAGTGGGCGTGGCTTAGTTTTTGAAAGAAAATTATTATCACGTCATCATAGAAATGAAAATTTAAAAATAGGAAGAGTGGAGATAGTGCTAAGGAAAATTGATGAATACGTCCCTTTATTTAGCAGAAATTATTGGAAATCGGAGATTAAAACACTTTCATTAATAGTTACATCACATAGATAGTGAATATGACTTGCAGGTTTAACTGTAATTTAAATTATAGTTTTGCTTGGTGTACATCAAAAATGATATCATGGATGAAAGTGTGAGTTTGTAGCTTTTTATACATTAATTTTAACAATATTCTTTTCAATCAATGATCAAATTCCTATGTCATCTAATATGTCAACCATAAATGTATAAGTAACTTAATTGTTTAAATTTACATTCTCTCTCTCTCTCTAAAAAAAAAAATAAATAAATAAAAATGTTAAAAGGAAAAAAGAATATGAATACAAAAGTTATTTTGTAGTTATTGGAGTAAACAAATAAATAGAATTTTGAAAATTTCACCCTATAACTGCTTAAAAACTATTAATTTACAACGTACTTTTAACCTATTTTTAATTTTATACTACAACTTTTTTCTGTTACAAGTTGAACACAGTTTTGAAATTGGTGGTGATGCTGCGACCAAAATATATCATAGTAGGTACAAGTGTAATGTGTTACAAGTGATTGTTGTAGCAGCGATAGAGATATCGATAGTGGCGTGGTAGTGATGATAGAACATGCAAAACAAAATTTGTTACACATGTTACAATTTTGATTAAAAAAATAAAAATAAAAATTAAAGAATCGTGTAATGAAGAGTTAAATAGTATTTTGAAGTTATGTTGAAAATTAGTTTGTATTTTACGATATATCATGTGATGAGTGCATTTTACTAACACATTTTATACTACTTTACTTGATAATTGGCTAGATGTTATGAGTATAGAACATTTTTATTTAAAGTGTTAGTGTTACCTTATAGGTTTGATGAGGTGGTTTTATAATGCAAAAGTTGGAGAAAAAAGTGATTCGGAATGAACCGAAAAGAAAAAGGAAAAAAGGGGACAAAAAGGAAAGTTCACAATGCAAACGGGGCACCCAAGCGCCAAAGAAGAAGGTGGAACAAATCGACCGTAAGGTGGCAACTAATGGAAGGGCGCAACGGCACCACACAAGAAAAAATCCTTCTGGCACCTCAGCGACCCAGCCAAACTTTGCGACGTCACTCACATGGCGCCTAAGCACCACTTGCTGTAAGGTTGTAGATATTTGGCTCGTTTAAAAGCCATAAAGACTCCAAATCTGGGGAAAACATGATGAAAAATATAAATACAAGAGGAGAGATACTTGAGAAGGGTTTCACACTTGGATAAATAAGCGATATAACTCGAGAAGGAGGAAAAAAAATCAAGAAATCGAGGTTTTGAAGATTGATTGGGGCAAGAAGATCATCTTGGTGCAAAATTCAATATCATCTTTATTCGAAATTCGACGATATACTCAATGAATATATATAGTTTTTCTTCCTACATTAAGAGTAACTAAATCCTTTATTAGAACAAACAATATAATCTATTTAAGACCCTTTATTTATTTTATTCAAGATTCTAGTTTTTTCAAAGCACATGTGTTTATTTTATTTATGAGTTTAATACTTTGAATTACATGGTTGATAATTTAATGATTTGTGAATCTATTACGAATCGAGAGGTAAGTTTTAGATTTAGGCCACATAGTAAAATTCAAAAATTTAGTATAAAATGTAGAGATATTTATGTTAATTATTGCGGTCGTTACATGAATTCTTAGAACAATAATTGCATTTAACTAAAATTGATTCACATCGATGAGAACTCGAGATGGGTAAATTCAATATAATATGTTTGTAAATCTTGATTTAAGAATTAAAGTTAATCAATAGATGAAATTGTATGCTCTAATACGTACATGAGATGCAATTCAAGCAAGCTCTCTCTCTAAACATGGTAGAAAAAGGAGAAATTTTCCACCCTATGGAGCCGGCGGCTTCAACTCCAAAATCGACCATTGTACAGTAGGATATACCATTGTATCTTAACACCACCAACATCTCCTCATCCCACTCTTCAATCTTATACCAAAAAACCGGCCCTTACTGATCGAAAATCAGAAAAATTCAAGGTCCAAAAACTCACCCCTACACACAACTTTACCTTCAATCCCGGCTAACCTGTCACCACCCGTGACCAATCTCCATCATAGGCTGTAAATACTTAACAGAACGAACAGTTACATGTTCCCATAGCATCACGAAACATTTAAAATTAGAATTTGACCATACCAATTCGAAGGTCACGAGCCATGCACCTTCTGTTCCAATTTTCGGCGCCGGTGTTGACATCTACTTCTTGGTCTACCACCATTAGCTTCTAACCATCATGGCGAACAAAATGCACACATGGGTCCTTATCAATTTACCTCGAATCAACTAATTTGTGATTATACAATTCTTATGCATGGAGAGCCTCTCGACCACCTTTCAATTGAACCCTCAAATCTGCCACAACCTACTAATCAACATGGGAGTACTTAAAATTCAACATCAAACGACCTTAAACGTGCAGCCAATTCATCATCCCAATCCACCGGTTAATTTTGAGAAGTTTAGACCAAATATGATTCAATCAATTGAAGGTGTGGCATGTATTAATTACTATAATTCATCCAAAGAAAATGCAATCCAGGCTTAAACTACAATAGGTAATCATTCAATTGTAGAAATTACAACTTTTGTTTGCTGAATTTTGGGATCAAATGTTGAAATTTGTACATCGAATCCTGCTGATCTTATTTCCTCAATTCTGGGCAAAATTTGAATAAATTGACATCCCCATTGTATCCAGCAAACCCAAAAACCTTGGGAGTACCTCCAATTTGGTCAGAGTGCTGCATTGGAACTTGTGCCATAAAGTACACAAATCAAGGTTGATGTTCATGTGATTTCAAGGTAGACTACCACCAATTTGACACTGCGATTGATTCCAGAATACATGAAAACCCTTGGAGGGACCTCTACTACAACCAATATTGTCGGAAATTTTGCGTTGGGATTCAAGACAAATGACACGAATAATGAGGCAGCAAAATAGCATCTTCTGGGTAGAATCTTGAGATGGAGACATCTCGAATTATCTTAGAACATGTAAAAACCTTTGGAATAAAAACTTTGGCTCCTAATTTGGTTATTTGTGATGCATTGGGAAGCGTGCCAATAACGAGACAGTACTATTCCTTGACATTTTTTGGCCTTGGGGAACTGTTCCAGTGATGCCAGAGCATGGAAAGATCCTGGGGCTATTCATGTAGTTCCTAATAAGCCTCAGGTTGTGTGTACTACTAATGTGCTTGTTCATTCACCATGCAGGCAATCCCAACCAGCACCACGGGGTAATAAAACTACTGTTGCACCTACTGGTCCAAAGTCTTATGTTGCAACAGTTGGTAATGTGTCAGTTATCTCTCAGGCGGAGAGAAGTTAGAAGAAGTCTTTTATTCATGTGCTTAGAGCACTACAGGAGTTAGCTGATCACATGCCTGTATTTAAGGAGCCCTTAATCTATCAGGGTTAGCCTGCAATCTTATTTATGGAGGCAGATGAGAATAATCTAGCTGAGTCATACAAGTTTACACTTGTTGGCAAATTTGTACACCACAGACAATCTATGGTTCAGGGACATGATATTTTTTCGTGTTTTAGTTTTTGTAGTAATTACATTATTGGCTTGATTGATGCCACACACATTTTGATTCATTTGGAGCATGAGGATGATTACACACGATTATTCCTCAAACCCACATGGTACATTGATGGTTCCCTCCATGAGAGTTTTTAAGTAGACTCCGAGTTTTAGTCTACAACAGGAGACCCACATTGCTCCAGTCTGGATATCTTTCCCTTTACTGCCCATTTTTTTCGAGCTAAGAGCAATCTATGGGCTATTGCTAAGGCTATTGGCTTACCACTTCAAATTGATGAGGCAACTTCTGATGTTCGTCGTTCCAGTGAGGATATAGTCTAAGTTGAGGTGCATTTGGATTGATCTTCTTGATAGAGTTTGGATCGAGGGAGAGAAGATCTGTGACTATGGTAGACTATCTGGTATGACAATAAGTCGAAATTTTGTTATAGATGCAGATATTTTGGGCACACAGATGATCATTGTATGCTTAGTGCACAGCCAGTACCACCTCTTCTTTTCTATGCTGTTGAGCTTATTCCTCGACCTGCTATCTCGATTAAGGATAAGGGTAAGGGAAAGGTAGTTGATGTAGAGCCACATTAGAGGTGGATCCTAGTTCGTAAGGATTATAGAAAATAAAACTGCCAACACTTCAGGTGCCCATGTTCCTTGGACTGTTCCAGCTATAGTGAGTGGTGCCCCCTTTGTTCCAAGTATTATACATACTCAGAGATAGATAGTTGCCACGTAGGTACTTCCTATAGTCAGTACCACTCCACTAGATGTCAGTTTAGTTGCTTATCATATCAGTATTATTTAGGTTCATGCTCAGAGTTCTGTGAATCTACCCATGAACACTCTTCCCATTCAATTGGTTGCTACAACAATTGCTCATCCACTAGTTCAATCAATTGTTCATTCAGTGGTTCAATCAATTGCCCTAACTAGTATTGCTCATTCGACCATCATTACACCAACTTTGACTCCATCGCGAACTGTCATTCGTGTATCTAGTGCTTACACTGATCCATTGGCTCATAACTTAATTCAACAACCACATATATCAGTTGATAAAATACAGATACAGTGGTCAGACATCTACCAGGCCCTACACCTGGTCGCATTCCTGTTTCTAACGTTCCTCCCATTTGTCAGCAGAACGTTGAGGCATCTGTCCCATCTTTACAGTCTAAGAAGTTAGATATGGGTGCACATCATAGATTGAGGCTCACTAGCAGGGCATGTTCTGTAGGTCTTTTGCTAAGGATTTGGTTAGTGTGGCTCGAAAGATAGATGATGATGGTTTCGTCTGGGTTACATGAAAGAAATACCCGTGGGCTACTGATACTCCATATCCTAGCAGGAGGATCACTAGGAGTCAGTCACTGATACCTTACATTCACCGTCCCTATGAGTACTATCATATGAAATGTGAGAGGTATAGCTAGTGTAGCTACTCGCCAGCGCCTGAAGAAACTTGTACAACTTCATTAGGTTTATCTTTTGATTATATTAGAGCATTTTGTTCTTCAGCGTAGATTTACCTATATTCGATGAAATCTGCTCTTTGACATGGGAGTTCATAATGAGTTGAATGAGATTTTTTTTCGGAATGTGGGGACCAATGTAAATATAATAAATGGTCATCCTCAATTCATTCACATTGTGGCTGAGGATCTGAGACTAGTGTGTCCCATCTATCTGACTCCAGTCTATGCTTTATATGATGCTGCTATCAGAAGAGATTTTTGGGCGGGTCTTCACCATATTTTCCTCGATATGGACGACACTTGGTTAGTTAGGGGAGACTTTAATGTCATTACACATGATGGTGAGTGCACTGGTCATAATACTCATGATCGATGCACTACTACTTTCTCTGATATGATGTTAGACTATGGTTTCGAGGACGCTGATTTCCTTGGAAATCGGTATACTTGATCGGATCAGGAAGAAACTGAATAAGGTACTCATTAATTCTACAATTACAGCATTCTATCGACAACTTACAGTGAGGGACTTGAATCAAACTTCATCTAATCATTCATTTTTACTACTTTAGTGGATTTTTGATGATAATTTGGGGACTAGAACTTTAAAATTGCTCAACGTGTAGACCAAGCATCATGACTTTTTAGCATTTGTCTATCAAAAATGGTTACTTCCTACTCATTTTACGAGGACGAATACTCTCTGGGAGAAGTTCTTCAGGCTGAAATATGGATTGCGATGGTGCAATCGACATGTGTTTGGTGATGTTTTCCAGATGGTGAGGGATGTTGAGGATATGTTTGATGAGGTAGAGATAGTATATGATAGAGACCCTACACCAGAGCATCGCGTCTTACTACATCATGTCCAGGTAGTTTTGAACTGAACTTTATCTATTGAGAAAGGTTTTTAGAAGCAAAAGGCCAGTTCATGTTAGGTATATGAGGGAGATCACAATACTCGATATTCTCATGTGATGGTTCAGGGACGCCGTAACAGGTCGCGTATTAGGTCCATCAAGACACAAATAAGAAAATTCTTAACTACTCTTACTGACATTCAGACTTTGACTATTGCATTCAACCTATCAAGAGAAGTTTTTGGACAGGTCTTCACCATATTTCCATCATATGGACGAATCTTGATTAGTTGAGAGAGACTTTAATGTCATTAAACATGATGATGAGTGCACTGGTCATAATACTCGTGATAAACGCTCTATTGCTTTCTCTCATATGATGTTAGACTATGGTTTGGAGGATGATGGTTTTCTTGGAAATCGATATACTTGGACCAATAGTTGGATCATGAAGAAACTAGATATGGTACTCATTAATTCTTCAGTTGCAGCATTATTTCGATAACTTATAGCGAGACACTTCAATCAGACTTCATTTGATCATTCGTCTTTACTATTTTAGTGGATTTTTATGAAAATTTGGGGCCTAGAACTTTCAGATTCCTCAACCTGTGGACCAATCATCATGAATTTTTAGCTTTTGTCTACAAAAAATGGTCAATTCCTGCTCATCTTACGGGGATGACTTCTCTATAGGAGAAGTTCTTCAGGCTGAAATAGGGACTGTGATGGTGAAATCGAAATGTGTTTGGTGATGTTTTCCAGCGGCTGAGGGATGTTGAGGATATCTTTGATGAGGCAGAGATAGTACATGATAGAGACCCTACACCAGAGCAACACAACTTACTCATCATGTCCAGGTGATTTTGAACCGGACTGTATCTATTGAGAAAGATTTTTGGAAGCAAAAGGCCAGTTCATGTTGGGTATGTGAGGGAAAACACAATATTCGATACTTTCATGTAATGGTTCAAGTATGCCGTAACAGGTCGCTCTTAGGTCCATCAAGACACAAGCAGGAAAAGTTTTAGAGTACTCCTACTGATATCCAAACTTCAGTTATTGCATTCAATCAGGATCTTCTATCTACTCATTCGCAACCTTTGGACCCCATTTGTTTTGATATCATCCCCAAGCTTTTGACAGATGATGATAATTTGGCACTAAATTGCCCCCTTTTGATTCATGATGTATATGAGTTAATTTTCAACATAGATGCTGACGGTGTTATTGGTCTGAATGGATTCTCATCCATTTCTTCTAGCATTGATTGGAAATTATTCAGGACAATGTATATAAGATAATCTTGGATTTCTTTGACAGGGGCTATCTTCCACGGCGTTTTGCTGCTACTACTATTGTATTGCTACCTAAGAGAAATTATTCAGGACAATGTATATAATACAATCTTGGATTTCTTTGACAGGGGCTATCTTCCATGGCGTTTTGCTGCTACTACTATTGTATTGCTACCTAAGAGAAATGATGCTTGTAGATGGACTGATTTTAGACCTATCAGTTTATGTACAGTATTCAATAAGCTTATTACTAAGCTTTTGAACAATCAATTGAGTACACTGCTACTGCGAATTATCTCTCCTCTACAGAGTGGATTTATCCTTGGTCGTCTGATTGGAGATAATCTATTAATGGCTCAGGAGTTTCTCTATTCTTCGGATGCTAAACACTATACTGAAGTTAGACATGACTAAATCATATGTTCGGATGGGCTGGGACTTCATTTATTCTGTATTAGAGGCATTTGGATTTTATCAGATCTCAGAGTGTCATTTCCTTGTACTCCTAAGCCCATGTGGTTTTTCTGGTCAGTTGGTGAATAGGGACAAGAGCGGACTTATTTTACCTAGACGAGCATCTATTAGTCAGATCAGACGATAAGAGATTTTGACTGAATTTCGACACTAGTGGCAGCCTTTCACTAGCTGGGTGTTTCCTTATATAAGAGGATTAAGAGAAGCTTCGTTTATGATAATTTTATCCAAAAGGTCAGGGACAGGATCTCATGTTATGCCTAATGACTATTATTACTCGGGGGCCATATTAATTTGCTGAGGTCAGTACTTTCTTCCATACCATTACATTTTCAGATTATGCAGCCTCCAAGGCCGTCCTGAAAAACTTGAGAGCATCTTTGTGAGATTCCTGTGGGACTCCAAGAAATGGGTGGGACGGTTACATTGGCAGATTCGAAAGGGTTTTAGCTTCCTACCGATGAGGGTGGTCTAGGGTTCAGGAGATTACAGGATATTGCGGACATCTTTTCCATGAAGCTCTAGTGGTTGTTCCATTCTCAAAAATCACTTTAGGCCCAGTCTTTACTGGGCAAGTATTGTGTAGGGACACATCTTTTACTTACAGCAATTCTCTATTCATGTTCTCCTACCTAGAAGAGGTTGAAATTGGCAGCACACATCTGCGAGAGTGTAAGATTTTTTTTGATGATATTGGATGTTTATTATAGGTTCTCCCTCCTTTTATGGCAGAGCAAAATAGGGGCTATATGTGCACATGCCCCAGGTCGCTTTTTTTAAGGATACATCGAATGGTGGCTTCGCTACCAAGTCTACATGGAAACCTGAACATTTGGGATGCCAATATCAAGATTCATATTGTTTACTGTGAAGCTCCATTTTTCCCATTACTGTCTCTTTTTTTGCTTGAGACTATCGAATGAACCTCATTTTAGTAGATATGGTTATTCAGAGGAAGATTGAATGTCAGTTGGCTTGAAGCTACCAGTATTGTTCCGAGATCGAGACTATCAGTCATATTTTCATCGACAGTAACATCTCCGATCAAGTATGGCAACATTTTGGAACATTTTTCATACATATATGAGTTTAAGATTGGGAATTAGACACATGTTTCAGTAATGGGGGTATTCTGGACATTGTGTCCGCTGCGGATACATTCACACTATCATTCATCTATTAGTATTTTAGTTTCTATGGACTGAGAGAAATGATATAAAGTATAAGGAGATCTGCATGGTGGCCAAACATACCAAATGGAGGGTCTATCGAATGATCTTTATTCTTCATGTGGGAGGATTGTTTTGAGCTATGCATTGGAGAGGGGAACAAATACTTGCACCCATCTTTGGTATTTCTTTGATTTCCCCTCCCCATCTCCTATTGTTCTAGTTTGGTGGCGCACTCCATCAGTTGGATCTGTCAAGATCAATACAGATGGATGTGTCAAAGATGATATTGCGACCGAGGGAGACATCATCAGGGATCACACAAGATATTATATCAGGATTTTTTCATCTTCGTATGGACCGTGTATGATATTAGAGGCAGAGCTCATGGCTATTCTTGATGGGATTCTACTAGATAGATGACTCGATCTTTTAGACATTTCGATTGATTCAGATTCTATAGTGTCTATTCACTGCATCACTAGAGGAGGAAGACCATAGGCTATTGAAGGCATACTCAAACATATCACACACATTATATCGTTTGACAGAGACACAATTTCGCACATCCACTGATAGGAGAATCAGATTATAGATGCTCTTACTGCATATGGTTGGGATCATCGACGATATTAGATATATAAATTAGCATACCTACCACAACATATTAAGGCACTCGTACAGATTTATAGACATAGATTGCCTAACATTAGAATATGATTTTTTTATTTTTATTCTTTCTTTTGTCTTTACTTGCATTAGTTCTTATTGTAAAGGAATAGTACTTCCTTTTTATAGTTTTGCATTTATCCATTGTTATTTATTTTCTTTGTAAGGAAAGTAGCATTTCCTCAAATTACTATTTTCATTATTTCCTCGTGTAACCACGATATTTCTCCGCTACAAGTAAGTGCATATTAATAAAATCTTGGAGGTGCCTTTTAACCAAAAATAAATAAAATAATATACATTCTAATTACTAGTAATATTTAGATCAAACAATTACAAAAATCACAGTTGTTTTCATTCGTAAAATAGAAGTTAGAAATAGTAAATTAAGTATTAAATACAGTCTTTATGTAAACGATAATTTGGACTCAAAGATCCATTATATTATTTGTTATGATATCGTACACTTGTGATTGAAAAGAAGG
>CAIGRL010222837.1:0-14474 GCA_903798325.1 Fraxinus xanthoxyloides
TATCGATCGTCACGAATGCAAGGAATCAATTGATTATCACAAGTTGAGAATTGAATTCTAGAATCAATTAGTAGAATTGGAAATCCAATACATTTATCCACATTTGATTTAAAAACCATATTTTTACTGCTTTCATAGTTGTAGAACATAGTTAAATACAAATCCACCATCTTTTATTATTGTTGCGAATTTTGATATATCGGATACCCTAAAATTAAGCATTATTCCCTATGGGACGATAACTCACTCATCACAATTATTACTTGTACAACGAACCCGTACACTTGCGGGATTATCTTGCAACATGGCTCACTACGTATTTTGCATCTATATGTACAGTTCATGTTATTTTCATAGTAAAAGTTTGAGAATTTGGCTTATCTCTATATCGTGTTGTACTTCTATGGTTATTAAAGGGAATCTTGAATTAGGATTGATATGATAATATTGTTAGGAGTTGTATATATTTCTAAATAGGTTGGTTAGTCCAACTTACAAGAGAAATAATACCGAAAAGTTATTAAAAATAATTTATAAAGTTGCACATTGTAGTAGCCTTGATGGTAGGTCCAACTTTTGGATATTTATCATCGGCGTACTTTACACTCCGAGTTCGCTAGAGTTATTAGGAGCGGGGCATTTCATACACTCTCTCTACCCACCCTCTGCAGCTGCAGAAACATTTCATTCGCCCACAGCAGAACCCTCCTCAATTTTTTGACCATCGCCGGCAGCTGTATTTGATTCAAATTAGAGACGTCGACGAAGTCTTCTTCTAAACTAAATAATGGAGATCTTTCCATACACGGTTTGGGTTCGATTGCAGATGACCAAAAACTAACAATCAAAATACTATTTAAAACGTCATTACTAAGACGCCACGTACGTCTTAATTGCCAATGACTAGTTCTTTTGTGTATGTGGTATGTGTGTGTATACATACAATTTTTTTATGTTACATCAAAAAGATGTAATAATTGATGGAAGATAAAATCCTTATTCATAGTCATTGATCAAATAGGCTATCTAATACAATAGAAGAGTTTTTGGTGCAAAAAAAAAAACTAAAAATCAAAAACAACATAATATTCTAAAGTTCTCTTTCCTCGTCAGTATCTAGGAGAGGTGAAAAGTTCAAGCACCTTACTTTAAATTGAATGGAGATGAACCATATATATCCTCTCCACCAACCTTCGCAGTTGCAAGATCATTTTCTTTGCCACCACTATAACCCTCTTCAGTTTGTTGACCACCACCTGCAGCAGCATTTTCATTAAAATTAGGGACGTCGACGAAGTCTTCCTCGGCCCTAAATGATGGAGATAGAAAGGTACCTTTCCATCTACGAATTTGGTAGAATCGCATATGTCCAAAAAATAACAATCAAAGAACTATTAAATACGTCATTATTAAGATGCTACGTACATCACACGAGCCAATGATTAGTGTGGATGCATGTGTGTGTGTGTGTGTGTGTATTATACACTAAAATGCCACGTGCTTCGCACGTGCCAATGACTAGTTTGTGTGTGTGTGTGTGTGTGTGTATAAATACAATTTTTTATGTTACAGCAAAAGGATAGAATAATTGATGGTTAATAAAATTCTTGCTTTTAATTCATTGTTCAAACAGTAAATCGCACACTACCTAACACAACAGACGAGTTTTTGGTGCAAGATAATTAAAAATATTGGCAGCACAACATTTTAAAGTTCTTATTCATCATTAGTGTTTACAAGAGGTAAAAAGTTCAAGTTCGTAACTTTATATTGATTGGAATTGAACCATCTCCACCACTCTCATTAGTTGAAAGAGTATTTCCTCTGCCACCAACAGCACCCTCGTCATTTTGTTAACCATCTCATGCAGCAGCATTTTGACGAAGTCATCCTAGGCCCTAGATAATGGAGACGGAAATTCACATCTCCATTCATGAATTGGGTGTAATCGCAAATGACCAAAAAACAACCATCAAAATAATATTAAACACATCCTTACTAAAATGCCACGTACATCGTATGTGCTAATGACTAGTGTATTTGTGTACATAAAAATTTCTTATGTTACAGCAAAAAGATAGAATAATTGATAGCTAATAAAATCTTTATTCATAATTCATTGATCAAATAGAAACCCTATATATCATAAGAGTTTTTGGTGCAACATAATCTTAAAATCCTTATTCACAATTCTTCGTTAGTGTTTCGAAGAGATGAAAAGTTTAAGTCCGTACCTTTATATTGAACGGAGATGAACCATCTACACCCTCTCTACTGTCCTCATGAGCTGTAGGAGCATTTCCTCTGCTACCAGCAAAACCCTTCTCAATCTGTTGACCACCACCTATAGTAGCATTTTGATTCAAATTAGGGATGACGGCGAAGTCTTCCTCGGCCTAAATGATGGAGACATAAAGGCACCTTTCCATCCACAAATTTGTTGCAATCGCATATGACCAAAAATCAATTTCAAAATACATTACTAAAATGCTACGTACATTGCACGAGCCAATGATTAGTGTGTGTGTGTGTGTGTGTGTGTGTGTGTGTGTGTGTGTGTTACACACTAAAAGCAACATGCTTTGCCCGTGCCAATTACTAGTTTATGTGAGTGTATATATACATACAATTTTTTTATGTTACATCAAAAGGATAGAATAGTTGATGGCTAATAAAGTCTTTGCTTCTAATTCATTGATCAAGCAGCAACCCATACACTACCCAACACAATAGATGAGTTTTTGGTGCAAAATAAATTAAAATTATTGGCACCACAACATTTTAAGGTTCTTATTCCTCATCAGTGTTTACAAGAGGTGAAAAGTTCAAGTCGTAACTTTATATTGAATGGAGTTGAACCATCTCCACCACTCTCTACAGTTACACGAATATTTCCTCTACCACCAAAAGCACCATTGTTAATTTGTTAACCATCCACTGCAGCAACATTTTGATTTAGACTAGGGAGCCCAACGAAGTCATCCTAGGCCTTAAATAATGGAGACGAAAATGCACGTCTGCATTCATGATTTGGGTACAATCGAAAATGAACATAAAGTAATAATCAAAACAATATTAAATACATCATTACTAAATATCACGTACATCGTAGGTGCTAATGACTAGTGTGGTTGTGTACATAAGTTTTTTTTAGGTTATAGCAAAAAAGATAAAACAATTAATGGCTAATCAAATCCTTATTCCTAATTCATTGATCAAATAGAAACACATAGGCTACCTAGTACAACATAAGAGTTTTTGGTGCAAAATAAACTAAAAAATCAATAACAACATAACATTCTAAACTTCTCATTCTTTGTTAAGGTCATGGAGAGGTGAGAAGTTCAAGTCCGTAACGTTATATTGAATGGAGATGAACTGTCTACACCCTCTCTACCACCCTCAGCAGCTATAGGAGCATTTCCTCCGCTACCAGTATAACCCTGTTCAATCTGTTGACCACCACCTGTAGCAGCATTTTAAGTCAAATTAGGGACGTAGGCGAAGTCTTCCTCGCCATAAATGATGGAGATAGAAAGGTACCTTTCCATCTACGAATTTGGTAGATTCGCATATGACCAAAAAGTAACAATCAAAATACTATTAAATACGTCCTTATTAGGATGCTACGTACATCGCACAAGCCAATGATTAGTGCAGATGCGTGTGTGTGTATTATATACTAAAATGCCACGTGCTTCGCACGTGCCAATGACTAGTTTATGTGTGTGTATATATACATACAATTTTTTTATGTTACAGCGAAAGGATAAAATAATCGATGGTTAATAAAATCCTTACTTCTAATTCATTGATCAAACAGAAGCCCATACACTACCTAACACAATAGACATATTTTTGGTGCAAAATAAATTAAAAATATTGACATCACAACATTTTAATGTTTTTATTCAAGTCCGTAACTTTATATTGATAGGAGTTAGAACCATCTCCACCACTCTCAGCAGTTGAAAGAGTATTTCCTCTGCCACCAATAGCACCCTCGTCAATTTGTTAACCATCTCAAACAGAAGCAGTTTGATTTAGAATAGGGATACTGACGAAGTCATCCTAGGCCCTAAATAATGGAGACTGAAATTCACATCTCCATTCACGAAATGGGTGTAATCGCAAATGACCAAAAAATAACCATCAAAATAATATTAAATACATCCTTACTAAAGCGCCACGTACATTGTAGGTACTAATGTCTAGCGTGTTTGTGTACAAAAACATTTATTAGGTTACAGCAAAAAGATAGAATAATTGATGGCTAATAAAATCCTCATTCGTGATTCATTGATCAAGTAGAAACCCATAGGCTACCTAATACATCACAAGAGTTTTTGGTGCTAAATAAACTAAAAATCAATAACAACATAACATTCTAAATTTCTCATTCTTCGTTAGTGTCTCGGAAAGGTGAAAAGTTCAAGTCCATACCTTTATATTGAACAGAGATGAACAATCTACACCCTCTCTACTGCCCTCAGGAGCTGCAGGAGCATTTCCCTCGCTACTAGCAAAACCCTTCTCAATTTGTTGACCACCGCTTGTAGCAGCATTTTGATTCAAATTAGGGATGTCAACGAAGTCTTCCACGACCCTAAATGATGGAGACAGAAAGGCACCTTTCCATTCACAAATTTGGTACAATCGCATATGATAAAAAATTAACAATCGAAATACTGTTAATTACGTCATTACTAAAACATTACGTACATCGCATGAGCCAGTGATTAGTATGTGTGTGTGTGTGTGTGTGTGTGTATTATACACTAAAATGCCATGTACTTCACACATGCCAGTGATTAGTTTATGTGTGTGTATATATATATAATTTTTTTATGTTACAGCAAAAGGGTAGAATAATTGATGGTAAATAAAATCTTTGCTTCTAATTCATTGATCAAGCATCAACCCATACACTACCTAACACAATATATGAGTTTTTGGTGCAAAATAAATTAAAAATATTGCTACAACAACATTTTAAAGTTCTTATTCCTCATCAATGTTTACGAGTAGTGAAAAGTTCAAGTCCATAACTTTATATTGAATGGAGTTGAACGATCTCTACCACTCTGAGCAATTGCACGCGTATTTCCTCTACTACCAACAGCACCCTCATCAATTTGTTAACCATCTCATTCAGTAGCATTTTGATTCAGACTAAGGACGCCGACGAAGTCATTCTAAGCCTTAAATAATGAAGACGAAAATGCAAATCTCCATTCATGATTTGGGTGCAAATGCAAATGACCAAAAAGTAACAATTAAAGTGATATTAAATCTGTAATTACTAAAATGCCCCGTACATCGTGGGTTCTAATGACTAGTGTGTTCGTGTACATAAATTCTTTTTTAGGTTACATGAAAAAGATAGAATAAGTGATGGCTAATAAAATCCTTACTCCTAATTCATTTATCTAAGAGAAACCCATAGGCTACCTAATACAACATAAGAGTTTTTGGTGCAAAATAAACTAAAAATCACTAATGATGTAACATTCTAAACTTCTCATTCTTCGTTGGTGTCTTAGAGAGGTGAGAAGTTCATATATGACCCAAAAATTGGTGCCATGAATTTGGTGCAATCATATATGACCCAAAATTAACAATCGAAATTCTATTAGATATGTCATTACTAAAACGCTACATACATCGCATGAGCTAATGATTAATGTGTCTGTGTGTGTATTACACACTAAAAAGCCACGCGCTTTGCACGTGCCAATTACTATTTTATGTGCGTATATATATACATACAATTTTGTTTATGTTACAGCAAAAGGATAGAAAAATTGATGGTTAATAAAGTTTGTGCTCCTAATTCATTAATAAACAGCAACCCATACACTGCCTATCATAATAGATGAGTTTTTTGTGCAAAATAAATTAAAAATATTGGCACCACAACATTTTAAAGTTCTTTTTCCTCATCAGTGTTTACGAGGGGTTAAAAGTTCAAGTCCGTAACTTATATTGAATAGAGTTGAACCATCTCCACCACTCTCTACAGTTGCACGAGTATTTTCTATGACGTCAACATCAACATCGTTAATTTGTAAACCATCTATAGCAGTAGCATTTTGATTCAGACTAGGGATGTCGACGAAGTCATCCTAGGCCCTAAATAATGGAGATGGAAATGTACGTCTCCATTCATGATTTGGGTGCAACCGGAAATGACCAATAAGTAACAATCAAAATAATATTAAATACGTCATTACTTAAACGCCACGTACATCGTAGGTGCTAATGACTAGTGTGTTTGTGTACATAAAAGCTTATTAGGTTACAACAAAAAGATAGAACAATTGATGGCTAATCAAATCCTTATTCCTAATTCATTGATCAAATATAAACACATTGGCTACCTAATACGACATAAAAGTATTTGGTGCAAAATAAACTAAAAATCAATAACAACATAACATTCTAAACTTCTTATTCTTCGTTAGTGTCTTGGAGAGGTGAAAAGATCCAAGTCCGTAACTTTATATTGAATGGAGATGAACCATCTACATCCTCTCCTCAACCCTTAGCAGCTGTAGGAGCATTTCCTGCGTTAACAGTAGGACCCTCTTCAATTTGTTGACCACCGCATGTAGAAGTATTTTGATTCAAATGAGGGACGCTGACAAATTAATCATCGGCCCTAAATGATGGAGACAGAAAGACGCCTTTCCATCCATGAATTTGGTACAATCGCATATGACCAAAAAGTAACAATCAAAACACTATTAAATTCGTCATTACTAAAATGCTACGTACATCGCACGAGCCAATTATTAGTCTCTGTGTGTGTGTGTGTGTGTATTATACACTAAAATGCCAAGTACTTTGCACGTGCCAATTACTAGTTTATGTGTGCCAATTACAATTTTTTATGTTACAGCAAAAAGATAAAATAATTGATGGTTAATAAAATCCTTGCTTCTAATTCAATGATAAAACAGCATCCCATACACTACATAACACAATAGACGAGTTTTTGGTGCAAAATAAATTAAAAATATTGGCACCACAACATTTTAAAGTTCTTATTCCTCATCAGTGTATACGAGAGGTCAAAAGTTCAACTATATAACTTTATATTGAATGAAGTTGAACTATCTCCACCACTCTCAGCAGTTGCATGAGTATTACACCTTCGTCAATTTGTGAACCATCTCCCGCAACTGCATTTTGTTTTAGACTAAGGATGCCGACGAAGTCATCATAGGCCCTAAATAATGGAGACGGAAATGCAAATCTCCATTCATGATTTAGGTGCAATTGCAAATGACTAAAAAGTAACAATCAAAACAATATGAAATATGCCATTACTGAAATGCCACGAACATCATAGGTACTAATGACTAGTGTGTTTGTGCACGTAAAAAAATTTTGGTTACATCAAAAACTTAGAATACTTGATGGNTCCTCATCAGTGTATACGAGAGGTCAAAAGTTCAACTATATAACTTTATATTGAATGAAGTTGAACTATCTCCACCACTCTCAGCAGTTGCATGAGTATTACACCTTCGTCAATTTGTGAACCATCTCCCGCAACTGCATTTTGTTTTAGACTAAGGATGCCGACGAAGTCATCATAGGCCCTAAATAATGGAGACGGAAATGCAAATCTCCATTCATGATTTAGGTGCAATTGCAAATGACTAAAAAGTAACAATCAAAACAATATGAAATATGCCATTACTGAAATGCCACGAACATCATAGGTACTAATGACTAGTGTGTTTGTGCACGTAAAAAAATTTTGGTTACATCAAAAACTTAGAATACTTGATGGCTAACGAAATCATTACTCCTAATTCATTGATCAAATAGAAACCCATAGGCTAGCTAATACAACATAAGAGTTTTTCGTGCAAAATAAACTAAAATTCACTAACAACATAACATTCTAAACCTCTCATTCTTCGTTAGTGTCTTCGAAAGGTGAAAAGTTCTAGTTCGTACCTTTATATTAAATGGAGATGAAACATCTACACCCTCTCTACCACCATCAGCTGTTGTAGGAGCATTTTCTCTGCTACCAACAAAACCCTGCTCAATTTGTTGACCACCGTCAGTAGAAGCATTTTAATTCAAATTAGGGACGTTGGCAAAGTCTTCCTTAGCCCTAAATGATGGCGACAGAAAGGCACCTTTCCATCCACGAATTTGGTGCAATTGCCTATGACCAAAAAGTAACAATCAAAATACTATTAAATACGTCATTACTAAAATGCTATGTACATCGCACGAGCTTATGATTAGTGTGTGTGTGTGTGTGTGTGTGTGTGTGTGTGTATTACACACTAAAAAACCATGTGCGCCCTAAATAATGGAGACGAAAATGGACATCTTCATACATGATTTGGTTGCAATTTCAAATGACCAAAAAGTAACAATCAAAATAATATTAAATATAGCATTACTAAAACGCCACGTACATCATTGGTGCTAATGACTAGTGTGTTTGTGTACATAAAAATTTGTTAGGTTACAACAAAAAGATAGAACAATTGATGGCTAATCAAATCCTTATTCCTAATTCATTGATCAAATAGAAACCCATAGGCTACCTAATATAGTATAAGAGTTTTTGGTTCAAAATAAACTAAAAATCATTAACAACATAACTTTCTAAACTACTAATTCTTCATTAGTGTCTTGGAGAGATGAAAAGTTCAAGTTCGTACCTTTATATTGAATGGAGATGAACCATCTACACCTTTTCCGCCACCCTTAGCAGCTACAGGAGCATTTCCTCTGCTACCAGCAGAACCCTCCTCCGTTTATTGACCTCCGTCTGAAGTGACATTTTGATTCAAATTTAGGAAATGGGCGAATTATTCGTCGGCCCTAAATGATGGAGATGGAAAGTCACCTCTCAATCCATGATTTGGGTACAATTGTAGATGACTAAAAAGTAACAACCAAAAAACTATTAAAACGTCATTACTGAAATGCCACGCACATCACATGTGTCAATTACTAGTATACACATAATTTTTTTTTATGTTACTGGAAAAAAATAGGTTAATTAATGGCAAAAAAAATTGTTAATCATAATTCATTGTTCAACTAGCAACCCATGGCATACCAAATACAAGAGAAGGGTTTTGGTGACAAATAAACCAAAAATCAATAAACACATAACATTCTGAACTTCTCATTCCTCGTTGGTTTCTAGGAGAGGTGAAAAGTTTAAGTGTGTAACTTTATATTGAATGGAGATAAACCATCCACACCATCTACGCAACCCTCAGCAGCTGCAGAAGCATTTCCTCTGCCACCAATAGAACCCTTCTCAATTTATTGACCATTGGCAGAACAGACTTTTTGATTCAAATAAGGGACGTCGGCGAAGTCTTCCTAGGCCCTAAATGATGTAGATGGAAAGACACATTTCCATCCACGATTTGGGTGCAATCTCATATGACCAAAAAATAACAATTAAAATACTACTAAAATACGTCTTTACTAAAATGCTGCGGACATAGCACATGCCAATGACTTGTGCGTATGTTGTATTATACACTAAAATACCACGTGCTTTGCACCACCGATGACTATTTTATATGTGTGTGAATATACATACAATTTTTTATATTACAGCAAAAAGATAGAATAATTGATGGTTAATAAAATCCTTGCTCCTAATTCATCGATCAAATATCAACCCTACGCTACCTAACGAAACAAAAGAGTTTTTTTGGTGCAATATAACATTCTAAATTCTCATTCCTCGTTAGTGTCTTTGAGAGGTGAAAATTTCAAGTCCGTAAATTAGATTGAATGGAGCTGGACAATCTATACCTTCTCCACCTCCTGCAAGAGTATTCATCCAATACCAATAGCACCCTCCTCAATTTACATACAATTTTTTTATGTTATAGCGAAAAGAAAGAATAATTGATGGGTAATAAAAATCTTACTCCAAATTCATTGATCAAATAGAAACTTATAGGCTACCTAATACAACAAAAGGGTTCTTAGTGCAAAATAGAATAAAAATCAATAACAACATAGCATTCTAAACTTCTCATTCCTCATCAGTATCTGGGAGAGGTGAAAAGTTCAAGTCCGTAACTTTATATTGAATGGATTTGAACCATCTATACCTTATAATCTACCCTCAGCAGCTGCCAGAGCTTTTCCTCAGCCACCAGCAGTACCCTCCTCAATTTGTTGACCATCGCGTACAGTAGCATTTCGATTCAGATTAAGGACGTTGGTGAAGTCTTGCTACATTTTGATTCAAATTAGGAAAGTCGACGAAGTCTTCCTCGACTCTAAATGATGGAGACGAAAAGGAGCGTCTCCATCCGTGATTTGGGTATAATCACATATGACCAAAAGTAACAATCAGAATGCTATTAAATGTGTCATTACTAAAGTGCCGCATACATCATACGAGCCAATGATTAGTGTATGTGTGTGTGTGTGTATTATAAAATAAAATGCCATGTGCTTCACACATGCCAATGACTAGTTGATGGCTAATGATATCCTTGCTTCTAATTTATTGATCAGATAGCAACCCATACATCATCTAACACAACAGACGTGTTTTTGGTGCAAAATAAACTTAAAATATTGATATCAGAACATTCTAAAGTTGTTATTCCTCGTCGGTGCTTGGGTGAGGTGAAAAGTTAAAGTTCGTAACTTTATATTGAACGGAGCTGCACCATCACCTCCATCCTTAGCAGTTGCACGAGTATTTCTTCCGCCACTAACAATACCCTCCTCAATTATTTGACCATCTCCTGTAGTAGCATTTTTATTGAGACTATGTAAGTTGGCGAATTCTTCTTCAGCCATAAATAATGGAGATGGAGAGGCACCTCTCCATTCATGATTTGGGTGCAATCACAAATGACCAAAAATTAACAATCAAAATACTATTAAATACGTCATTACTAAAACGCCACGTACATCGTGGGTACCAATGACTATTGTATGTTTCTCTATGTGTGTGTGTACATGTGTACCTAAACTTTTTTTTATATTACAGCAAAAAACATAGAATAATTGATGGCTAATAAAATCCTTACTCCTAATTCATTGATCAAATAGAAGCCCATAGGCTACCTAATATTACAGAAGAGTTTTGATGCAAAATAAACTAAAAATCAAACAACATAACATTCTAAACTTCTCATTCCTTGTTAGTTTCTAGGAGAGGTGAAATGTTCAAATACTAACTTTATGTTGAATGGATATGAACCATCTACATCCTCTCCACCACCCCTGCAGCTGCAAGAGCATTACTTCTGCCACCAATAGAACCCTCTTCAATTTATTGACCACTACCTGAAGGGATATTTTGATTCAAATTAGGGATATCGGCAAAGTCTTCCACGACCCTAAATGATGGAGATGGAAAGGCACCTCTCCATCCACGATTTGTGTGCAATTGTATATGACCAAAAAGTAACAATCAAATACTATTAAAACGTCTTTATTGAAATACCACATAAATTACATGTGCCAATGACTAATGTGTGTGTATTATACACTAAAACACCACGTGCCAATGACTTGTTTATGTGTGTGTGTACATATACATACAATTTTTCTTTTTTATATTACAGCAAAAAGATAGAATAATTGATAGCTAATAAAATCAATTAGCAACCCATAGACTACCTAATACAATTGAAGATTTTTTGGTGCAAAATAAACTAAAAAATCAATAACATAACATTCTAGACTTTTCATTCCTCTTCAGTATCTCGGAAAGGTCAAAAGTTCAAGTCCGTAAATTATATTGAATGGAACAGAATTATTTACACCATCTCATCCACCCTCAACAACGGCAAGAGCATTTCTTCCGCCACTAGTAGCACCCTCCTCAACTTATTGACCACTGCCTGCATCAGCATTTCGATTCAAATTATGGATGTCATCAAAGTCTTCCTCGACCCTAAATGATGGAGACGTAAAGACACCACTCCATCCACGATTTCGGTTCAATCTCAGATGACCAAAGGGTAACAATCAAAATACTATAAATACGTCATTACTAAAATGCCACGTAGATTGCACGTGCCAATGATGTGTGTATTTGTGTGTATGATACAATAAAACACCACGTGCTTCGTACGTACCAATGACTAGTGTGTATGTGCACATACAATTTTTTTATGTTATAGCGAAAAGATATAATAATTGATGGTTAATAAAAAATTTACTCATAATTCATTGATCAAATAGAAACATAAATGCTATCTAGTACAATAGAAGAGCTATTGGTGCAAAATAAAGTAAAAATCAATAACAACATAACATTCTAAACTTATCATTGCTCATTAGTATCTAGGATAAGTGAAAAGTTCAAGACCGTAACTTTATATTGAATGGAACTGAACCATCTACACCCTCTCCTTCACCCACAATAGTTGTCGGATCATTTCCACCACCACCAGCAGGATCCTCCTCTATTTGTTGACCACTACTTATAGCAGCATTTTGATTCAAATAAGGGACATTGGCGAAGTTTTCCTCGAGCCTAAATGATGGAGACGGAAAGGCAATTATCCATTCATGATTTGGGTGCAATCGCATATGAACAAAAAGTAACAATCAAAATATTATTAAATGCATCATTAATAAAACGCCACACATATCGTACGTACCAATGACTAGTGTGAGTGTGTATTGTAAACTAAAACGTCACGTGTGTCGTGCTTGCCAATGTTAGTTTATGTGTGTGTATGTATACATACATTTTTTTATGTTACAACATAAAGATAGAATAATTTCTGGCTAATGAATTCATTACTCCTAGTTCATTGATCAAATAGCAACCCATAGGCTACCTAATACAACATAAGATTTTTTGGCGCACAATAAACTAAAAATAAATAACAACATGACATTCTTAACTTTTTATTCCTCGTCAGTATCTAGGAGAAGTGAAAATTACAAGTCCGTAACTTTATATTGAAAGGTGGTTGAACCATCTCTACCTCTTCTCCAACCTCAACACATGTAGGAGTATTTCCTCCACCATTAACTACGCCCTCTACCATTTTTTGACCACTGTCGCCGGCAGCTTCTTGATTTAGGATAGGGATGTTGACGAAGTCTTTCCGACCCTAAATGATAGAGGAAGAAATGCACTATTAAAACTTAAGCGAGAATATGGTAATATGATAAACAGTAACAAGAGCACAAGATTTACGTGAAAACTTAACTAGAGAAAAAATAATGGGTAGAGGAGGAGAATATACTAATATTAAAATATGTAAGGAGTACAAATTATTTTGGATGATCTCTCAAGAGATAAAATTACTTCAATATATAATACAAGATGAGTCTAACAAAATTAGAGTCCTAATATAATTGGCATAACCAATGACAGAGTACTTGAGATTGACTATGATAGAAACATTGTCAAAATCGCAAAATCCAATTGCAACAGATGACATGACTGCTTGAACGGCGCCCTCACAGCGCTCGAGTTCTTGCCCAGTAGTTAGCTAGTGTTGATCAAAAGTTTTCTCAAGAGCTTGAGGAACGGTCTTCAACATGAATCTTCTCCTTGCTTATGTTTTAGACTTTTTCAACTACCAACTCCCAATAGAACTCCAAAATAGAATTTTAAATAGAATTCGGGTCACAACCGAAAGTTTCACTTTGACATGAATTCTACTTCAAGGAATAAAATAATAACTCTTCAACATTATTTCTTGGACAAAACTCTCAACTCCTTCCACGCAAGCCCCTAAGGAAAAACTTGTAAATACTTAAACTAAGTTAATTAAAAAATTTATTAAGTACCCAGATCAAATAGTACACGCCAAACAATCATAATATCATATAAAAAGTTATTAAATAAGTTATGACTGCAGCGTGTAGATGGATATAGTGTTCTATGTCATTTACTCAGTTGCAGAAATTGACGAGCACAAATATAACATAGTAAACCCCTAAAGGAAATATTTACATGTCAAATTAATCCACGAAATCAAACGATTAAAAATACAATAGTTTTGATTTTGTAATTTCGAAAAATTACAAAAAACAATCAAAAGAAATCTAAGAACTCTCTGGTTTTCTTTTTCTTTTTCTTTTGACTTGTTGTAGAAGTATAATCAAATCATCCAGTCTTGACTTTATCGCCACTTCACTATTGTACTCGGGCACAACCAACACTTGAATTAAGAATCACATTACTTACGCAAAGTAGCTTGATCTTTGAATTGGATTGAACATTCCTGCTCTGGTTTTTTTCGAGTACGGTTGAAGAGCATAATTTTGCTATATGATTATTCAATCATGCATGGCACCAGGTAAACTCACAAGAGTATAGCATAACTCATTGCTCCAAGTTCTTCGTCAAGATTCTGGTTTCATGAAGCATGCTTTGAAAATATTCAATAAGGCCTGAGTTAGGGGTAGAGCCAGGAAATATATTAGGTTGGGCTGAAATTTAAATTTTATTTTTCAATGAACTTATACACTAA
>CAIGRL010222878.1:0-16840 GCA_903798325.1 Fraxinus xanthoxyloides
AGGCAGGCAGCATTAGGTGCAGGGATACCCAATACAGTGATTTGCACTACTGTTAACAAAGTCTGTGCATCAGGGATGAAAGGTCTGGTTCTTACTATAAAAAACAGAGATCCTCTTTCAACTAAAATTTTAATTTCTCTACAGTAGCAATAGGAAGGCATTATATTTGTGATATTAGTTATTACATACTCTGTTTTCATTACAGCAACTGTGCTTGCTGCACAAAGTATCCAGTTGGGCATCAATGTTGTTGTTGTGGCTGGTGGCATGGAAAGCATGTCCAATGTCCCTAAATACTTAGCCGAAGCAAGGTTGGTGATCTATTTGAGGGTCATGCTTTTGTTACTTACCATCTGCTTTGAGTCAGATGATTTTTCTTGTAATTCAAATTCCCTCTAAAGATTAAGAAGATAGATTATAACAAATGTGAAATTGACAAGTGATGCTGTCATATTGCATATAGACTGAATATAAAGGCAGAGATCTAGATTTCGGGTATGAGCTAACCATAATAATGTACACTTTTGCCACTGCTGACCAAAACAAAGGAACAATAGCTGGACCTTTCCAATCTCAATACTATCTTAGTATTTCCCACACGTTGATTCTGCCTAAAAAACTTTCAGTTCGTGGATTACGATCACCCAATGTGCTACCACATGTTTTTCCTCTGCGTGGACTCTTCAGAACAATGAGATAATCATTAAGCATGATGAATACAATTTCAGGGCTTTCTTATCTTGTGATGCACATCCTAACTACAACAGAAATCTTTTTCTATCTTTGCTGCCTCTGTATATGTAAAATGATTGGGTTCTCCATTTTGCTTCTGTGAGATATGAATGTCATATTCATAATTGTTGCTGTTATGAGTACTGTAGATTCACTAGTGTTCAGGTGTTGTAAAACAGTTTAATACATGACATATATTATGGATCTTATTATATATTCCAGGAAGGGATCTCGACTTGGACATGATGCTCTTGTTGATGGGATGCTGAGAGATGGACTATGGGATGTCTACAATGACTTTGGGATGGGTGTTTGTGCTGAATTATGTGCTGAACACCATGAAGTCACAAGAGAGGAGCAGGTTTGTCCACAAATACCAATGATTTTTTTCTTGATCAAAATAGTTCAGTCAACTTTAGTATAATTCTGATTACCATCTTACTTCTTTTCTTTGTCACTCATGACGTGCTATATTAATGTAATATATTAGTTCTTTCAATAAAAATGAATATGAATTCATTTTCTTTAATCCAAGTCTTCTCTTCCATTTGATCATAAATTTTCCCCAATTTATATATCTGGGTTGTAAGGTCCAGAAACAGGGGAGAGGAAGAACCTCTTAATTGGTTTCTCTGTTTGCAATACAGATTTCTTTTGCTTTTATTTCCAGGAATCTGTTGTCCAAAACCTGCTGCTTATGTCAAGAATGTGATTGTAGTACCTCGTTATGCAGGACAATTATGCAATTCAAAGCTTTGAGCGTGCCATTGCTGCTCAAGATAGTGGTGCCTTTGCGTGGGAGATTGCTCCAGTAAGATAACTAGAGCTTAGCTTCTAAATGTAGCTTTCCCTGAAACATGTTATGAGCTGCCATCTGGTATCATGCAGGTTGAAGTATCTGGAGGGAGAGGAAGACTATCTACAGTAGTTGATAAAGATGAAGGTCTAGGAAAGGTGAGATTTTTACCTACTACTTAGACTTATAGAATAATGCACTTGTTTCCGTGCAGATCTCACCCAAATCTGTGCTGTAATTCATTTTATTAGGAAGAATTGCACTTTGAGAAAAAGTGTAGATCATGTCTATATATATCATTGGACGATGCATTTCTGTCATCGTGAATTTTATGGGAGTCAGAATATTTTGGATTTCCTTTTCCTGCTGATTTGAAATCTAACTTGTCAAACTGTTCTGCCCCTTAAACAAGTACTAAATTAATGTGCTAGGTGTTACTGTTATGCGTCCAAATCCACCTGATATCAGAAAGAAGATGCATTTTATCACTTAGCATATTCTTATGTTTCTGTGTGTGCCGGTGCATTTATATATTAGTATTAAGTAGAACTTAGTGTTACTTATTGCTACTCATTCTTCTTTGGCTGGTCAGTTTGATGCTGCAAAGTTGAGGAAGCTTCGACCAAGTTTTAAGGAAAATGGTGGTACTGTCACGGCAGGCAATGCTTCTAGCATAAGGTTAATTGCTTTTGCTGTCCTGCATTCTTATGCTTCATGTTCAGTTCTATTGAGTGACATAGGTTCTGACTGAGCTGTGATCATTAATCTACTCATGTTAATATTTCAAGGAATTATTTAAATTCCTAAAACTTGGTTTATTTAGTATTTTTCCTGGCGTGGATATTTGCTATTTCGCTTTTTTATCTCTTTATATGAAATCCTTGACTATTTAGTTGCACCCCGGATTTTCTTGTGATTTCCTGCACATTGATTATGCTTCTCTTAATCTTATTCATTCCAAAAGAAATTGGGGGGAAATATTGTGGAATAAAGATTTTTAGTTTCGCGTTTCCTTTGAAAAGTCTGCAAGCATGGAAAACTTTTTGCACCCCAAAATTTTTATTAAACTTGGAGCTAAATTTTAGAGGGTGTTTGGTACGGCTTAAAATCCAATTAAAATTGAAAATATGACCGTTATCGGGTCCCACTCGTCTAATAAAAGTCAACAATAACGACCAGTTTTTCAATTTTAATCCGATTTTAATCTCTACCAAACACCCTCTTAGTTTTTCCTAGAATACATGTTCGAGACATTTCATCCCACCCACCCCCCAATGCACACACATGCACAAAGAGATATTCTTCACTTCCATTTAAAACAAATGGGGTCTAGGAATGTAAAAATATCAGATATTGAGTTCATAAGCTGGATGTCTAGGATAGTTTTGACAGTCTGTACTAGTCCTTCTTGAAAATGTCAGCCTTTAAGTTGAAGTTTATTTACAAGTGAATGTAATCTTTTTTTCCAGCGATGGTGCTGCTGCTCTGGTCTTAGTGAGTGGAGAGAAGGCTGCGAGTCTTGGACTTCTAGTCATTGCAAAAATCTCTGGATATGCTGATGCTGCTCAGGTATCATGCATGCTTGTGTTTATGTGATTCTAAAATAAGATTAGCTTTGTAAGTTCTACCATGAAGAAATTGATGGATCCTTATTTCTACACTTCCCATATTCACCTTAAATACGATAAATCTGGTTGAATTTACGACATTGATGTTTGAATGGAGCGTACTTTGCAGGCACCAGAATTATTTACAACTTCTCCAGCTCTTGCCATTCCGAAAGCTATTTCAAATGCTGGCTTAGAAGCTTCTCAAATAGATTATTATGAAATCAATGAAGCCTTTTCGGTATATCTGTCTTTCACTTAAGTGAATAGTTCTTCAAATGTGAGTATGTCCTTATTCTGCACACGTGATGCATGCAGGTTGTGGCTCTTGCTAATCAGAAATTGTTGGGGCTTAATCCGGTGAGTTGTTCAACTTCAACCTTTCTCTCCCTCTCACGACAAGCCCTCCTCCCTGTGCACAAAAAAATATGAGTGTTACTATGTGTGAATGCCTGTGTTTATGTTGTGTGCATCATCCGTTTGTGCTGATGTAATGGGTAGATTCCACTGTGTACTGATATTACTGATATTTTGCAGGAGAAAGTTAATGTACATGGCGGAGCTGTATCCTTAGGACATCCTCTAGGTTGTAGTGGAGCACGTATATTGGTCACACTTTTGGGGGTATGTTTTCTCTCCACTACAGAGCTAATCTGATGTTACTGGAATTTTGGTAAAACAACACCTTTGGTGATAGCTAGGAATAGCCATATGTTACTCTTCTTTAAGAAGAATTTGGGATTATTTTCTTTTATAGATAAAAAGTCAACGGTCTTGTACGTCTTTTTTAGTTCATGGATGGGGTTTGAACGAGTTGAATTAAATGATCAATTGTGCTTAGAACAAAATGATAAGCTGTTTTCACTGACTTGATCGAACTGCATTGTTTCAGGTATTGAGGCAAAAGAACGGAAAATGTGGAATTGGTGGTGTTTGCAATGGAGGAGGAGGTGCTTCAGCCCTCGTGATAGAGCTTGTATAATCATTTTATGTTTTTTGGTAAGTCCAAATGCTAGAAGTTGGTAGAGTATCTAAGAGAATGACTACCATTTAAATGCTGTATATTTCTGATTTTTATGCTTGTTCGTGTGATGAGATAATGAGTTTTGTGACCATAAAGTTCTCAATTGCAGCTACTTTCTAGAGATACATATACCATGAAGAGATGGACCCAACAAAGGAGTAGATTGTGTGTGTATTGTCTTTTAATTTAGAAGTATTGTAATTTCTTTTCCTTCTCTTCATTTAATAAATGGAAATGTACTTGGGAGATTACTTTTGTGAACCCAAAAATGAAAAGAGACAGTTAATTTCACTCTCCTCTTAGTCTCTCTCGGGATTTTCCATGATTGTAAAACACGATCAATTGAATCTATTTTCTTTGTGAGAGTTCATTGCTGGAATTCGTTATCTTTGTCCGGGTTTGTTCTTTTCTTTGTGACAGGTATTTGTTGAATCATCGCAGATTTATAGTATGCTATATGATATGCTAATATGCACAGAAATAACTGTGTAAACCTTTATATGCCATATGCTATTGTATCACCTCATCTATCAACTTAAATTATTAGATAATGGATTCCCAAACAATAGCAAAGTTCAATAAATTTTATCTCTAGAATTTACAAAACAGTACATATTTGACCCTGCATTCAACTGAAAGCTTTATTTACAAATACAAAATAAAAATAACAACAGCCACACACATTGAAACTTTTAGACTCTGGATATTCCGCGCTTACGCTCGAAAATCCGTCGAAGAAGGTAAAGTTGAAGAACACTTGATCCGATAAGCGCTACTGCTTCCAAAATTGCCTTTTGGATAGCTCCCCGTCTCATACCTTCGTTAACTGCATCAGATGCATTTCGTTAAATCACACGTATAAATGGTTTGTCGTAAGTGTGTGCGTGATTGTGCTTTTCAACTGATATTTGTTGAACACGATATATTTGAATAACTTAAACTTTTGAATTAAGTGGTTACCAAATGTCTGGCGATCACTTTGTGCCTGTAACCAATGCTGTTCAAATTGAATGTTGTACAGAGCGTCTTCTAACTTCGAGATTTGTTCTAACAATGGTCTAAAATGTTCTGCATGTAAACTTACGTGCATTACATACATTTCAACAATAACAAACAAATGTTATCAAAATTACACAAGAAGATCAATCTAGAAATGTGGAAGGATCAACATGTACGTACCATCCTTTGCGTGTTGATTAGAATGAAAATGAGTAACATGAACGTCAAAATCTATGGTTTCATGATAAGGTGACTTGTTTTTGAAGCAAAACCGATATACCCCTTTCCTATGAGCCAAAAACTCGTACTTCTCACTCATCTTGTCTCGGAATTCATGAATTGGATTGCCTGATGGCCCTTTTATCTGATAATTATGACGTAACTGTTAGAGTCACGATTATTCATAAAGGGCAAGATGCAGCACGAGAAGGGAACACAATGTGACTCTATGTAAAGGTTCGTAGCTACACAAAAGATGCCCAATCGTACAAATGAAACACCCAAAAATCAATGGAAAAGAAATCGACAAGAAATAACATCTATTAGAGGGGAAAATGAAAAGAAATTACCATGAGATCGATCCCATCGTCGCCATAATGCCAAGAAGCATCAGCTTTGATGGCAACAAAGGAGATATGGGCAGTTTGACCTTCATAATCAACATTGTACGAAACGCATTCTTCTTCGTCTAAAACGAATCTTATTCCAAATCCTCCTTGCATCGACAAAACCACCACCATCAATATCATTGTCGCGTAAATGCCCGATCCCATCTGCACCAATTAATTTCAATGATCATATCTATGCATTGCTCAAAAGATCCATGTAAATATAGATATAGGGAACTTACTTTTAGACGTTCACAGAGAGAGAGAGAGAGAGAATGGAAATAAGTGTTTGTTTTTTGTGTTTTGAGGGGAGGTGGTTATAGTCGTTAAAGAATTTACACTTTATTAAATATTTTTACTTATTTATTTTAAGTAGTAAAAAATAATATTAATGTTGCGCCAAGTGCAACTCTGAGTTGTAACACGTCCGTTTGTTAACATAGATGGCAATATGGCAGATCTGTGCCATTTGTTAATCTAAAGGATTTGCTACTTTGTCAGAAAATAGGTTACATAATAGTTGACATAATATGTATTAGTAAGATGTGATTGGATGGAAACGCTGAGTACGTTTTAAACAATCCAATAATACATTGTTATATGACATTATGTCAAAAATTATGTCAACAATTATGTCAATATAGCATGATTAGGATTTGCTTGAGAGTTTTTTCCCCCTATTTTGGATGGCATCATTTTTTAAGGGTTGGGAAAAACGATGCTTGCTATTTTTTTGGACACTAATTTTGAATGGATTAAAAAACACTCAAAATTTGTGTAATATAATTTTGATCGTTTCTTTCAAAATCAGTACTTTAAAAAACGCTCATAACCAATACCTAAGCATGCCCTAAGAGTCTATTGGTTGGACTTTTTGTATTACTAATTTTATATCTTCTTCAATTCACAATGACATGTATATATAAGTGTAAAGTCCAGCCACATTCCTCAACCAATAGCACCATTTGCACTTTTTGTTGCAACATAAATGTTGATTACGTTTTAAATTTCAAAATTAAAGGTAATTTTAAATTTTAGTTTTCAAAATTAAAACTCGTGACTAATGGATTATAACTTATACTTAAATTGGATTTACTTTCATGAATGCGGAGGGGTGATTTCATTATTTGATGCAAGATGAGAAAACTCAATTTGAAAGAATATCATATATACATTCTATATTTCTATAATTTTGCCCATATAGATTTTATTTCGAAATCGTGTAGCATCGAAAGTACCCGCACGAATGGAAGGCTACACGACTTTAGAACAACGTCCTTAATGTGACTCCCTAAAACTTGTTTTCTAATTCTCTACTTATATTTGTATTATTGCTGAATTCTTATGTTTATGTTATTTACTTGATTATGTTAATTGATAATTAATCTATACACAAATCACCAATTTTTCCCAAACCTTTTAACCCCAACCTCCTTTTTTGCTTAGCTTTAAGTTCCTCAACCTACTGTGTTAAATAGGCAAAAGAATACGATGTTTTGACAAAAAAATAATATAATTATACCACGTTCCGATTCTCTCTTATACGTGCATACAGTCTTAAATTTATAGATTGTGGAATGGTAGGAAATTTCTACATTTTACACAGGTTTTTGCATCACATTTGTAAATGACATGCTTCTGTATTCTCAATAATGTACATATAGAGTCCATTGACTTGTGGAGCAAAACCTTGCCCATCAGTTGATACTGAACACATGTGATGCATTTCTTGTGTTATCATTTGAATAACTTCCTGAAACCATCAAAAATTCTAAGAGCCCTTAGTTCGCCGCTCCTTATATCTCTCAATCTCCTCCTCAGTATCTGGTATTAAAAGAAGAAGATAGACAATTCCATCAGTTTCCAGATAAAATAGAACAAATTCATGGTTTGGCGCTGGTAAAAAAGAGGGAGTTAAGATACGTGCAAATGGCATCATGCTATCGAAATGGGTGTATGGAAATCTGCAGTGTGTTACATCACTTTCAAAGGAGTATATAGAACATGGCGACTCACAGACCAGAATTCATGTTTCAATCCCTCTGTACTGATGTAATCAACAGCCATATCGTGTCAAGATTGGCACTAAAGAAGAAAGCACGTGTAAACAATTACTGCATGATATCTGCTATGTGATCAATAACTACACAGTTTCATGTAAAATAATGAAACTGAAAAATTTGGTCCAACTCTATTCATTGATAAGCATGTTCTCAAGGACAATGAACATTCTATCCTTGTCTTGTTAATTAGTCATGCAACAGGCAAGTGAAACACCATTAACAGTTAAACACGTGTGAAATAAAACACAGAGTTGAATCATCAATCAGCCAGAAGAGGAACCTCACACATATCATTATTCTTGTCGTGGTGACCCTTGATTCAAGTTTCAAATGCAAAAAACATAGCCTATAAAACTGTTTAATATTCAAATTTGTGTGTGTTAAAATATTGAGCAGCATATACTAAAAGCAGGCCATTTCTTGCAAAATAGAGTGATGATTACATATTGAGCGCGAAACAGTATCCTCTGTTCACTAGTGCACAAATCCACTGCTAGCTGTTTCAAAAACACTTTCCGATTCAGGATCTTTGGATTCGTCACATCCAGATCCATTGACCCACTTGCCTGTCATAAGGTAGCAAATTAAAACTAATATTTAGAAGAAAACTCTCGCATGGATACATATCTTCATAACAACAATTTCCAGAGGAACTCTTGTACAACACTTCGGTTAGAAATGAAATTCACTCGCCTGAAGGAATTTGGAATACTTTGATATGCTCGACTCACAAGCATCCAATATGAATTGCATTGCATCTTCTTCTATTTCAGGGTATCTGATATCCTTTTTTGATGTAATCTTATTTGAAGCTGCATTGGCCATCTGAAATAAATGTAAAGTCAAGTTATGAATGGCTAAAATGTAAAAGAACTATTTCTCGTTTAGGTTGCAAAACTACCAGACCTCTTCAAACTGTCTGTTCATACTTGGGGGGCTTACTGCTAGATAGGAATATGCCATCAATTCCAAGGGCCAACCAGTAATTTGTAAAGGGTAACACTGCGACCTGTTAACAGATGACAATAATTAGAAACTCCAATAATTTCAACGGGAACTATTACAAAACCTTCATAGTTCAGCATGATGTATAGTTTCAGTAGTATCATGACTCAGGATAATTAGGCTGCAATCATATTCTCAAAATCATTAAAGAAGTAACCAACAATCCTAACATTGTTATGAGCAGTGAATCATTTATAACTGAATGAAACCATCCAATAATAGGTACTCACGCAGATAAACCATACTTCTTCAAAGCTTCCAACTTCTCTTTGTAACATTTGTCAGATTTTCTAAGTGATAATGACAACTCAACAGAATCGCGAGGGTTGGTTCCTTCTCGGGGAACAAATCCATATGAAAGCAGCAGCTCCCCATTGGATTTCCTTCCATATGATATGAAAACCTTCAAGAAGTTGTAAAACAGAAAATTATACTCATGCAAAGGGGACGCCTTATATAACAAGTGAACAGCGTCAAATTGTTCTATAAGTTAATTACAGTGGCTTGATCACAGAGCAACAAGAAGGAAGTAGCAACCACTGCCATAATAGAATTTTAAATGAAATAGTTGTCTACTTAGAATTCAAAATATAAAGGAATGAATAAATAGTAAGGAGTCCGAAACATCCCTCAAGCAAACCCATCAAAGGAGGAGGTAAAAAAGAAAGAGTTAAGTCTTACAAGGATGAAAATTAAACTCAGACAATCATACTTTCTCCAACATAACACAGTTGAATAATACATTAAACATTTTCTCTTGGTGGTGAACAAATAAATAGAGTCATTATTAAAAGAGAGAATTTCGGGGCTCCAGATCCAATTGCATATAACCTTAAGAAAACCCAAACAAAATTTAAAAGCATTAGAATCTGGCATATTCTTAAAATTGAAGTTGGTTTTTCGTTAAGATCTCCACACTGTTAGATTCTTGATATGGAAATGTTAACTTATCAGCAGCTAAATTCCTGGAGCTTGTGTACCTGCTCACCTGGCTCATATGCTCGATCAGTTGTAAAAACAACTCCCTGGGAGGACTTATCATAATCCAGAAACGTCTCCACCTTGAAAAAGCAAATAAAACTGTCAGAGCTATGGTTGTTGTCTTGTCAATTACGTCAATAGAACACATGGTTATCCAGAAGTGGGCTTGCCCATAAAAGCCATACCTCACAACTATGATTCAGCATATCTGCCCAAGGAACCAAAGCAACCTTTCCATCCATTGCGGGTAAACGGACCTGTGTTAAGATGGATATAACTTTCAATGTAATAGATTGATATATGATTATGTTGTCAAAAGATTTTGGCATCAAGAATCTGAAAATCTCTCTCTCTCTCTCTCTCTCTCTCTCTCACACACACACACACACACACTCTGAAAGAATTACAATCAACTGTGTCAGTGCAACTCACCAAGCGCGAGAAAAGAATGCCAAATGACCATTTAAAAGTCTCCATGTTGAATACCTGAGAAGGCATAAAATAGCATTTATCACCAACAAAATTAATAGGACGTATTATACGAGTTTATTATGTCAGGGACCATCTTTACTTCTTCAAACAAGATTGTCAAGTGACTTGCATAGAATTGTGAAGACATAATGCATTGCAAGGAAAACATGCATGGGTACATCTACACTAAGGAAAACATGATAAAAATTAGTATATAGCAAGGTTGGGTTGACCCAGACTCCAGTTCAGGCCCATGGTGTGCTAGGAACAGGAGGGATTCAAGCAGTGGCAACGGCAACAACCTTTCCAATAAAAGACCAAATTTGGTCACATCATCCATGCTCAACATTCATCCATATTTTCCTTCACTAATGACTCAAATCCTTTGTTATTTCAATGTTGAACATTAGTGTTTTCATTGAAAAGTTTGTAGGCTGGACAAACATCATAATGTTTCTTTTCCTTTAGAATAATCTCACATTTTCATTAGTTTATATCGACTTTTGTAATCCTATTAGAATTCCAAGTAGCATTGAAGCTTGTGGTTTATTTCCTCTATTGATGATTGTTCTCAAGTTACTTGATTATAACTTTTGTTCATGACCTGGGTAAACCTAACCCTAGATCCCTTAAACTTGTATTTATTGGATCATCAAAAATAAAATGTATACAAATTTTATCATCCTTATTCTAAGAAAAATTTCACTTTCATGAATAACTTTTACTGGAAATCAGCCTTTCCCGCTGAATCACATATTCAGGGGAAATCGTCTATAAGATGAGTGATTTGAGCTTTGAACTCTCTGATCTACACATTTAACTCCTACGTTGTACTTTCCTTTTTTGTATATCTGTTTCCTAATTTTGTAGTGTAGAATATTTATAGGGATGCTTTCCTGGTTTAATCATTTAATATAGTATTCAATAAATATGTTTATCCTTCATCCTTTCTGAAGTTTCAATGGAAAGATTCCTCTACCAACGCAGTCCACTGTAGAACGTCTCCATTTTCTGAATCTGTACTCCATTAAATACTGTAATTTTCTTTGCAAGTGCATGGATGAATGAGTGCCTATTCACGTGCACTTACTCTACAGAATAGCATATATAGAAGTAATTCCACTTCAATAGGAGACTTCTACATGGCTAATGTACCTCTTCAGGAAATAAATCGGGATACTNGTTTAATCATTTAATATAGTATTCAATAAATATGTTTATCCTTCATCCTTTCTGAAGTTTCAATGGAAAGATTCCTCTACCTACGCAGTCCACTGTAGAACGTCTCCATTTTCTGAATCTGTACTCCATTAAATACTGTAATTTTCTTTGCAAGTGCATGGATGAATGAGTGCCTATTCACGTGCACTTACTCTACAGAATAGCATATATAGAAGTAATTCCACTTCAATAGGAGACTTCTACATGGCTAATGTACCTCTTCAGGAAATAAATCGGGATACTTTGAAAATATCCTGAGTCTTAAGTCGTTGTATCTGCACAAGAGATCGTGTTAGAGCTAAACAATGAGAAAGGCAACAAATTAGCAAATTTTAAACTTAATCATGTAACTGTAAGCAATATTAACAAAACAAAAACCCAAATATATTTTGAAGTAGAGAAAAGAGGCCATACGTTCCAGTAACATCATTTATCCTTTCGATTGCCCGCTCTCGTATTTGTGACGCCTCAAGATACTTATCTAGTTCAGAACGAGTCCTGAAATGACAAATAATGGCTGTAGGAAACCTACCGAGCTTGGACCAAAAGTAGGGAAAGGAAAACTCTCGGCGGGCTCCTCCACAAGATCATTTATTAACATGCAAAAGCTTACCAATACAGAAGTGAATATGGCTGTCGCGGTAAGGCTGAAATATAGTTATTCCACCTTGAAGCATTCATGAGACTTGCCTCGCTGATGAGATAAGTTGCAAGCAATGGCCAATCTGGAACATTATACTGTTTTAACACCTTACCAGCCTCACCGCAGCTCCACTCCTGACATAAGCAAACATAAAGCAGGTAACTCTTATTGACAAACTCTATAACAAGTGAAACAATGTATATCCCTAACAGAAAAGTAAAATGACCCAAATAACCAACTGTCCCAAATGCAAGAAATCCAACTGTTCTTAGCAGTAGTTAATTCACTTAATCAAACAATTCGTCAGTCAAAGACTTTAGAACAGGCATTTCAGCGGTATTTGAATCTTATGCCCTAAAAAGATAATTTCAAGGAAAAAACAAATCTTTGTTAGCCAAGACATTCATATTTTATTTAATATGCTGGGTATAGAATGAAGCCTCAGGTAGATAAGAAGAAAATTAAGTGCTAATATGTGAATACAATACTGCAAGACAGCATGTAGATTGACAAGTAATTCATCTCATGCAAAACCTATACAAAGGTTAAAAAAAGAGTGAGGATAGTCTTCCCTCATCAACAAAACAGATTAGTGAAAACTTGGCTTTAATCTTCTCTATTTGATGCTCTACTCAAGATATCCCAACCTTGGATAATCTTTGAGATAGATGTTGTAACATAAAACTAGAACTAGGCTTAGGTGGCCATCATCAAGTTTACGTGTGGACACACTCTCAGTTTGCTACCCTTGTCCTAATTCTTCTTTTCCAAATTCTAACATTGATCCTGAAAAATTGAATTGGTTACAGGGAGATGGGGGAGATCCTCGAAGCTTGCTATAGGCCTCACCAAAGCCAAGTAGAGAAAAATTGTCGAATTATGTTGATTTATGACAATATTAAATCACAAAATGATAAGAACATAAAATCTTGTCCATAATGTTTAATTAGGAAATACATATCCCTTCCTTTCTCCACCATCATAGCTATTCTAAAATTTGATTTCATCAAATTGATAGCATCATAGTTGAGGAAGCATATCCCTTGAAATGCAAGAAATCTTCAATTAACCTCATCCTTCCATAGATTCCCAAAATTTCCAGTGACTTAAAAAATCCAAGTCCATAAACAAGAATACACTTACAGAATCGGCTGTGATGAAGAGTGAAGGAGGCACAAATAGGAGTTTCTCGCCCTTGCGTATATTCTTGAGAGCCACAAGCCCCCTCTCTCCTACGTCCACTCTCTGTATACCCATTTTTTGGGGAGGCAACCCCGATTCCGACAGCCATTCCTGCAACGCCGAGGCGTTTTCAAGTGAGTCGATATCACATCCCCATGGAATGCTGTTGTCCGGGGTGGTTTTGGTGGCAGTTTCAGTGGTGGAAAGTGAGCAGCGAACAGTGTGAAATGTGGTCTTGTTTCTTTTAAAAATCAAAGGGGAATAGTACTGATTCAAGCTTGGATACGTGTTTTGAGAAAGAGTGGGTATGAATGTGGTTTGTAGGATTCTTGAAGCTTCTGCCATGGAATAGAAATAACCTTATCTGCTTAAATGGCTGAAGCGAGAAGTGAAAGACTGGTAGTTTTGACGGTTGACACTTGATGATGCTAGTTGTATTTATTTATGGGACAACATAAATTTTTAGGACTTGTTTGAAAATGTTAAAAATCTTCTAACTTGAATCAAAATCGATAATTAATTTTAATCACACATGACCAGCAATTTTCATCAACTTTTCAGATACAATTTATCAATTTTTATCAAAATATGCTACAAACTTTGAGGAATAAACCCAAGCCCAGTCCATCTATTAGTTCTATCTCAACTTATAGGGAATAAACCCAAGCCCAGTCCATCTATTAGTTCTATCTCAACTTATAGCATGAAATTATTTCATTTATCTGCCTGCCACGTCCAAATTTCATTAGTAGAAAGCTCAGTGCTAATTTCATAAAAAAATTAAATTCGACAACCAAAATAGAGCACCCACATAAGTTGAGCGTCCAAACAGGTTTCTAAACCATATATTATGTTTGTGACAAATACACGATAGGTGAAACAAGTAATCACAGCCTCGAGATTGAAATAAAAATTATTCCATTGAAATTAGTTTGATTTTCGGCACAAGTGTATAATGTGTCACTGGTACAACTTCTGGAGCTCATCTTTAAACCTTGTCTTCAGTTGCTCCCTCTTTAACTTGAGAGCTGCAGTAACCAACCCAGATTCTGCAGTCCAGGGCTCAGCCAACAACTTTATCTTTGCAGGAGTTTCAAACTTGTCGAGTTTCACTGTTTTTGCTGTCTGCATAATATGAGTAAATGTCAAATATATTCACAGGCTGAAACATAATTGCTTCATCATGAGAAACAAAATCGCAGAGTTTCCAACACTATCTTGATATTCTAGCGCTACAAGATTATGTCCTATCGTCCAATGCTTGGAAACACAAGTCCCCACCCCCTCTCGGGACTCCTTAAAATGCCTGTGCAGAGTTCTGATAGAGGGAAAAGATAAAGATAAGTTACTATATATGAACAGAAGAAATAACGTTCCCACTTCTCAGTGACCCAGTCTAAAGCACAGAAATGCTCCAGTCAGCCCAATTACTTTATTTTTCTTCCTCTTCAGTTTCTCACCGTAGAGAGGAAATATATCTAAGCGGATGATTTCATGTTCTCTACAAGTCAATGGAAATGTAAGATAATTAATTATTTTCACAATACATCTTCCTGGTAGGCGAGGAAATGTAAGATAATTAATTATTTTCACAATACATCTTCCTGGTAGGCGGGTAAGAAATAAACCTTGGATAGTGATTGCAGGACCTCATTAGTAGCTTCCGGTTTTTCGCACAGCTCGGATAAATCTTTGAATTTGATTCCAGCTTCACGGGCCCATCCCTCCAGGACCTGACGTGAAGGGACAACAAGGGCTACACAGAAGTTGTGGAAAGGGTCTGCATATACCATGATGTTATCTATGTAATCGTTTGATGCAAGTGCAGCCTCAACCTGCAATTCAGCATCACAAATTAGCCAAGTACAACTTTACCCTGACATACACGTTTACAGTGGGCGAGTTTGGGTAACATAGATAAACACATGAAAGTAAATATATGGCGAACTACATGTCTAATAAACTACAATCAGATTATCTAGTTCCCAGTTAAACTTGAAGTTAACAACTCTTAATTCAAAAACTATACAAATACCTTTCCCAGTGAGATGTATTCCCCATGTTGAAGCTTAACAATATCTTTTTTCCTATCAATAATCTCAAGGCATCCATCAGGATGAAACATTCCAATATCACCAGTGTAGAACCAGCGTATGCCTTTCTCATCAACCTGTATTAGAGAAGTACAACACTAAAATTAGGTTACAACATCAAATGTCAGGTTGCTAATCACTAATTAGAACAATTCGCACCTTGAACACCTCTTTAGTTTTGGAATCACTATTCAAGTAGCCAGCTGTCACACTGTACCCACCAACAACCACCTCTCCTCGTGGCATTGGTTTGTCAGATATTGTGTAACCACCTTCTTCCCAAGACACAAGCTGCAGCAACAAGATCAAGAAATATCTAAAATGGAGGCCAGACTAGAACAGAAAACCGCCAACTGTCAAGGTGTACCAGAAATAAAGACAGTAAGCATTTGCTTTTTAATTTTATTTTCCTTATCAAATCTTCTTTGGTAACATTTGTTCTGATAAATGCTCTTCGAAAGGCAAAAGTTATGAGTTCAATTAATTATCCCAACCAAAATATGCATCAATACAGGAATATAACAGCCCATAAAAGGAATGTCCCGTCTTCTATAACCTGCAACCATTTGCATGTTCACGTCAAAGTTAATAGTCACATAGAATGACATTTATAGGCTCTTTGGATCTGAATGAATAATCGAAATTGAAACCCATGACTTTTAGTTTCTGAAGCAAGTGCTCATAGGACGACATCTAGAATGAGGAGGAGGGAGGGGTAACCGATTCTAGATTCCTCTCACAGGTTTTTTTTCTCATTTCTTATGTATGTAGTGTGTGTAAAGGTAATTAAGATTGATCTTTTCTAAAAAGTAAGACAAGGCTACGCAGAAATCCCGACAGAGATTACATGAGCTTTGATAGATAAAGAGATGATAGGTAGACATTTTCATAGGTCAAGCAAACAAACCTACTTTCTCAAATAAAATGTCCTAGTTTAAGTACTGTGGGGAAGAGGTAAATGCAAGGATGTTATCTTCACTTTTTCATTGTTAACCTTCAATCTTGTCACAAAAGGGAATCACAGAACTTCACATCTCCCTCTACAAACGTGTTCAAGGTAATGATGTATGGCTATTGAATTTAAAATGATAACATTGTTTTAGCAAGGTGTAATCTTGAACGTTAGTGCTAAGAAAGAGGCAGTCTTATAGAACCCCTCCAGTTGTGCCTCTGCTTTTGCACCATTTTTTATTTCTGTAGGAAGTCCCTTTAAGATAACACATCAAGTCCCATTTTATCATGTTAATTTTGCAAGGACAAATCATAGATATGGTCCTGGCTTAAACTTGATAGGGCTAAACATTTAAGAGAAGCACCGTCTCTACCCCCCAGCCCCAACCTGTCTGCTCAACAGAGTTTTGGTACATCAATCTGACATTGTGACTAAAAATAAAGATGGCAAAAAAAAAAAAAAA
>CAIGRL010222950.1:0-13317 GCA_903798325.1 Fraxinus xanthoxyloides
TTTTATTTTTTTTTTTGGGTAAAATCAAAATCATTGTGACAATTATTAAAAGCCTACAAAGAATACAATGAGAGGAAAGAAAATTAGAAAATAAAATGGGACATATTCTAAAAGTTCACAAAGATATAAAACACCACGTTAGAAAATCAAGGAAGAACAAGAAATTTTAAAATCATAATCGCATGTGTCAAAGTTAGATATTTGAATTGTTGTGTTGTTAAAAAGAATTCCTAATTAGTACGTTTCAACTTCGTATAGCATGATTTTTTATCATAATAATAAACGACTTTTTTTATTTTGATATTTTGAAACTTCTAATGCATTGCTTAAATTCTATTTTATGTTGTGCATTTTTAAAGGGCTCGTTTGGCAATGTTTTAAAAAGTCAAAATCTTATCTTGATATTGAGAAGCTGTTTTTGAAACTATTTGAATAATTTCAAAAAGTATTTTGAGTTATTAGAAGAACTTTTAAAGGAAGTCGACATAATGTAACTTTCTCATAAAATTCTTCTACAAGCAATTAAAGTCTTGTCAAACAGGTCGTCAATTTTTAATATAAAAGCGAAAAAGAATGCCATGAATGCAAATAAGCACCAACTTTTGTTCATTACTCCCTTCTACATATTCGTATTTTGTTCCTTTTATACAATTATTAAGCCTTTGTTTGGGCTTCATTTTAATGAAAACTTGGGGAAAATGAGTTTTGGAATAGTAATTTTTTGAGAATGTGTGGTTAAAAATAAGAAATTTTTTTTTAATAATATTATTTTATGAGAAAATGTACAGTTAAAAATAAGTTTTGAAAAAAATGAGTTTTAGGAAAAATGGGAACCAAACATGGGCTAAAAATAGTTTTTTCTTTTTTTTTTTTAAATGAGTTTTAAAATAGTGATTTTTTAGAGAATATGTGGTTAAAAAGTATGAAATTTTTTTGATTTTACGTACAAAATATTTTATTGTAAGAATGTGTAGTTGAAAATATGTTTGAGAAAAAAAGGACTTGTTTTAATGGTTGTGAAACACGATTTCAAATTGATTCAATATTTTTCTTCAGTGAATGATATGCATGAATCCAATGCTAAAAACTTTAGAATTGATCTAGTGTACATTCTACTTTTACATCTTAATGACATCTCAATAGGTGTCAAAATCGAGGTCATTCGTTATTTTTTTAAGTGTTGGATAAATCAATGGCAAAATTGTAAACCTCATGGTGAATGTCAACCAGAATGTAAGTGTAGCAAAACTGAAAACTTTAATAATTTTCAGGACTTTCGCGTGTGAAGTTATAATTTGGTGTTCAATTTATAATGATGAGTATATTTGAATGATAATACATTTATATAGATATGTAGAGCAAGTATAAGAATACTTGAAACGAAACAAGAAGAAAAAATGGAGAAATTGAAAATTTGGTAAGGGCGAGTACCCAACCTCATTTTCAATAACCCGAGGCCAAAGCCTTTGGGTGATTGTCCGATTTTGTACTGGGCTTAGACACAATTTTTTGACTGTTGGATTTCGGTTTGTTGTAGGGCACATTTCATGAAAAAAATATATCTTTTCATGAATCATTGAAACCTTTTTGTGGTGTATGAATATGAATCTATATATATGAGATTGATTTCATTCCTCAAAATAATATTAACCACCAGCAATTTAGATCATTCCATATTAAGAGATTTATCAAAGTATCTTTACATAAATGTCAATTGGAATCTCCAAGACTTGATCAATCATACAACAATTTGCCGAGAGTTCCTTTAAGCACCAAAAAATAATCCTAGAGGGAACAAAAATCGTTTGAAGACAACGATCTCATTGAGCTTTTCTACTTATTTTGATGTTCTTGATTCTTTTTTTTTTATTCTCCTCTCCACTCCTCGATAATTTTCTAGCATGTAATCCATAGAAGAGTAGAAGAAAACTCACTTGCTAGAAATGGCTTTAAATGTTTCTCCGAGAATCAAGACATCACACATAGATATAGATAAAGAGAGCACGCTCAAAGGGAAGTGCCACAAGAAGTTATCTGTGGTCGAGTGTGTATACAGATTGTTGGAGAAGAGAGATATTTGGTAATTTGAAGAATATTTGCTAATATTGAAGAACATATTATGACATGATTTAGAGAATATTTATTGATGATAATTGGACTGTTTTCCATAATTTGTTATATTCTTTTCGTGATTATCACAACTATTGTAAGGAGATTGTCTCAACTATAGTAAGGCAACATTGTTATAATATGATTATATATGTGTTATTGTAACACTTCGGACATAAGCGAATATAGTTTTCTCTCTTCTCTCGTTGATGTAAGTTTGCCACACTGGCGCAGAACCACGTAATTCTTTATGTTCTTTTTTATATATTTTATCGAATTCTTCGTGGTATCAGATCGGATGTATTGATCCAACCAACAGTTCAAAGAAAAAAAAAGGGGGAAAGTAGAAACGAAATTTCTCTCTTTTGCATAATTCAGATTTTTTTCAACTTTGCGCGACCTCCATGAAAACGACTATATCTTTCAAACCGTAACTCGAAATTGCACAAGGTCAGTGTCGTTGGATTCTTATCGTCTGTATCTAGCTAATGTCTTTCGGGCTATTTTCGACAATGTTTGGTAGGTCAAATTGCCATCAATGTCAGTTGTTAGTATTTTTTTTTTCTTTCAGTTTTTTGTAGTTCAAAGTTTCTTTTCAATTTGTCTCTTAGTGTACAACGATTGAGAAAGCCACTAATCCATCTATAGTGATGGAGAATGATGTTAATCCTGGATTGAAATTATCTACTGTTCTCTTGAATGGTATAAATTACATACCATGGTCAAGAGCTGCGACGTTATCTCTTGGTGGAAAGAAAAGTTGAGTTTTATCAATGACACTCCTACTTGTCCAGAGTCTGCAGATCCAAAGTACGAAGGGTGTATTTCGAATGATCAACTCATTGAGTCTTGGCTTCTAAATGCAATGGAAGCACATATTGCTGAAATCTTTGCCTTTTCAGATTCGGCGATATAATTGTGGAACTCGTTAAATTAATGTAGTATGTTTATTTTTCTTAAAACCAATTTAGGGTAAATGGAAAATGAAGACCAAAAGATGACAATTTGAAGTTGAAATAAATTGGGAATAAAAATTGGTGAGAAATTGGAAAATGACAATCCCCCACAAAAAAACTAGAAGAATCGAATCCACTTTATATTGCTCAAGTTTTGAACTTGGGTTTGGGCCCCAAGAGAGTACCAATAGTTTTTGAAGGAGAGAAGATCTACGAGCTAGTAAGTTGAGTCAAATCCCAAATGTACGCATTTTCGCTTCCGACCGGTACGAGTCGTGGGTTTAGGCCAAGTTGGTGTATGTTTTTTAGTAAAATAATATTTAAATTATATTATTTTATTATTATTGACAATTGAACTGCCTGTCTAAACAGGTTGTGCCGATTAAAGACACAACTTTTCGACTATTGTGTTTTTTGAACATAAATTTTAAACTTCTATATAAAGGTTTCCATACCCCGGATTTTATTTATTCCAAAATCCTTTTTTTGACTTTCTCTCTTTCGAAATATAATCATTACATCCTGCATTATTTCATATTGTGTATTTCAATCCCAAATACTATTTTCGTGCATTTTAGTCCTCCAATTTTAGAAATATCAAAAACATTAGTAGGGGTCGTCGGGTCCTGTAATTTGTAGTGCTACTTTATAAGTCGAGATCGTTGTATCTTGAAAGACGAGTGCCAGAAGATTGCCCATTTCCTTCATTTTTGCAAGTCGGTATTGTGCTCAACTGTTTATTCATAAATTATTGTACAGTAAAATCATTATTTGCCAACAAGATTCACAAAAAATACTAAGAAAACTTTGGACAACATTGTCCTCAATGTTAAAGCAAAAAAGAAGAAAAGAAAGAAAGAAAAGGACTTCCCAAGGAGTGGTTGATGAGTATGGAATGATCAGTTTGCTGGAGGATTGGGTTCGGGAACTGTAATACTAAATGAGCAAATATGTCAATCATTGGTACATGGAAAGTATCCTAGCTTTGACTGAAACTCTTTAATGTAGTCTTCATAGCCCTATGCTCATGGGCTGTTTGTAAGTGCAGACGATAATCCCTCTCTTGATGAACAAGTTATTTAAAGTTATTTGTATTATAATACTAGTTTATGTGGCAATAAGTCGCATCTATTCAATCCCTCCTTCCAACTCGGTCGACTCAGAGTTGTTAGCTGTCATGGGAAACGGGGACTTACTGTATGCTGTATTGGACATTTTTGAAGTATAGGGACTAAATTAAAGCAAACCTTAAAGTTGAGGGACTAATCGATATAAGATCCAAAAATGTTTAAAACGATTTGAAGATAAGCGAATATGGACGGTTTTTGTTTGGTGTTAGTATCCACCACGACCGGGCAATTCATTAAAATCTCATCCATTCCTCCACCCACCTCCTATTCTTCCTTTGCGGCGGCGCGTGATGGATACTCTCTATACCGCCGTCCACTACTGGCTAGTTGACCACCCATTCATCGCTCAATACGAATGGATTCCTGGCCAAACCGCTGGCGCCACCCCACTATTTCTCACACTCACTGTCCTTGTCTACCTTACTCTCACCCTTACCCTCCACCACTTTCCCCTCCTACCCACTCTCCCCACCGCCACCCTCCGCCTCATCACCGCCACCCACAACCTAATCCTCTGCCTTCTCTCATTTTTCATGGCCCTTGGCTGCACTCTCTCTACCCTCCACCAGATGCCGCCAAATGACCCCACCTGGCCCATCTGCTTTCCCGCCGGCCGCACCCCGCCTAAGGGTTCCACCTTCTTCTGGGCCCACGTCTTCTACTTCTCCAAAATCCTCGAATTCGTTGATACCCTTTTGATCCTCCTCAGTGAATCTCGGTCCCGCCGCCTCTCCTTCCTCCACGTGTACCACCACGGCGTGGTGGTCGTAATGTGTTACCTCTGGCTGTCCACTGCGCAGTCGCTATTCCCGGTGGCCCTCGTGACCAATGCCTCCGTACACGTGGTAATGTACGCTTATTACTTGTTATGCGCAGTTGGGATTCGTCCATGGTGGAAGAGGTTGGTGACGGATTTTCAGATTATTCAGTTCGTTTTTAGCTTCTTGATTTCGGGTTTGATGCTGTACTACCATTTTACCGGATCGGATTGCTCCGGGATCTGGGGATGGTGCTTCAACGCAGTTTTTAATGCTTCGCTTTTGGCACTTTTTATTAATTTTCATCTCAAGAATTATGCCAAGCAAAAGAACAAAGATAAGAGGTTGTGAATTTGAGTTTCTTGTATTCTTTTGGATCACTGCTCCATTTTTTCATTGCACACCCTTTAATAAAATAATATTACACATTGATTCGAAAAAAAATTGCTTATTTTTTTAATAAAAATTACTATTACAAGATCACATTATCGTTATAACGCAGGAATAATGAGAATCGAACACAGGTTTATTGTGCCAAAAGTCATTTTTCATTTTTAAATAACCAAACATGTTTTACAATTGTTAGTAGAATTGATTGTTAGTTTTCGACTACATAATGATAGTGATAGAGGGTAGACATATTTTCTCCCAAATTTGATTAGTTTGAATAAAAGATCTTTATGTATTTTTTAGAGTGATTTAATGAAGATCGGCTTTGATATTAATATTATTCCTAAATATTAATATTGATTGAATGGAATAAGTTCGCGTTTACCCTAGGATGTACATTGCTTATAATTTCGAAGAGAAAGCAGCCCGACCTCTTATCGACATGGAATATTAATATTTAGGATTTATTTGATAGACCTTTTGTTTTTGTTTATGCTACTTGTAAAGAGTTTCATGCGTAAGTTATCTTAATTGATGTTTAAAAATAAAATTCTAAAAATGCGTTCTCTTTTGAAGAGTTTTTAGATGAAGTTACGTTTGATCAATTTTATCTGAATCTCTTTTAACTATTAGAAGCACTTTTATAAAATAACTAAATGGATTCACAAGCAAATTTGGTTCTCAAAAATTTCTTTCGACTTTTTAAAATATATGTCAATGCTTTCATCTCTCTTTGTTGATTATGTTGCAAGTTGTTTGTGTTATAAAAGACCCCAGAGTTATATGACAAGTTGATTGGTTATATTCACGCTAGCCGTGTATTCATCATGTTGAAAGTTAAAGTCTGTCAATCGAGCCTAAACTCGATGATCATGTCTTCAACTTAGCCGATGGAGCTATTTGGAAAAATCACTTAGCCCTTGTTTAGTAGAAATTTCAATCTAAATTAAAGTCAACAATTAATTTTAATCATATATTTTATGGAATTCACAACTTTTTATCTACACATTTCATTAATTCTTTTTTATTAAATTTTTTATTTTAATCCCCACAAAATAGGGCTTATCCTATGTTGGGGGCTTTGTGCCACTCGTGTGACGCTTTTATATGTTTGCTATCAAATTCTATGCCATACCAAAATGGCCAAGATCTTACCACTTTGGTATGGGTAAAACAACTGTGATAAGAGACTAAGGGCCATTTGGCATGCTCTTGACAAGTTAAAATGAAAATTTGAGATTTAAAAATTACTTTTGAGTGAGTAATTTTATAAAATATATATTTTTTTTAATTAGACGAACTTTCAGAAGAAACTTTCTTAGGACGTGTTCGGTAGAGATTACAATCGGATTAAAATTGAAAAACTGACTGTTATTGTTGTTTTTATTAGATGAGTGAGACCCAATAACGACTATATTTTCAATTGTAACTGAATTTTAATCACTCACAAACATTCTCTTAATATGACTGTCTCTAAAAACTTTTTCGAGAGATGATGAAATTCTTTTAGAAATTAATTTTTGAACACCTTTTTCTCAAAAAAGCTTTTCTATAAGAAGTTTTCTATGCTTCCTCTTGAATTCGCTTAAATTACAACCTACCATCCAATGATACAAAATTATTATGTTTTGATTGATCATAAATTACATCAAAATTCTTAGCCAACCTAACATGATAATAATAGATAATTGCCCATAATTATATAAATAATTTACGGATTGCCAAAAAATGACCCACGTTAAAAACAAGAAAACACTTCTAGAAAAACTTTTTATTTTTTATTTTTACATTTAGGGCATGTTTGATTTGTTTCATTTTCTATGGAAATTGGAAATGAAATTTCATCTTCTCCGAAAAGTGTTATTTGATAACCAAAATTTTACATGTAATTCATTTTTATTATTTGGTTCACATGGTTACATTTTCTTAATTTTGTGGAAAATCAATTTCCATCAAGGTTACTTCCCCTTTTTCTTTTTTCTTTTTTCTTTTTGATTGCAATGAAAACAAATTTTATGGATAACTGTTCAAAAAAATTCTTTAATAGACAATTTTCATTAAAAAACAAAGCTAAACGAACACTTAAAAATCTAAAATTTTAATATTTTCAAGTGAAAAATTATATCAATCAAATATAATTAATTGACAATTTACAGAAAAATAATTTTAGAGAAATTCTCTAATATTCATTTTCTTCCAACCAAATTTCACTTTTACAATGAAACGACTAATTATTTTGATATTCACTTTTACATCACTTTTGAAGCTTTGCCACGCATGCTCTTGAGTGTAGACCTTTCTTGACCATACAAAACTTAAACCACTCAACCATCTCCAATAGGAGTGAGTGTCCACTGCCACACTCTTCCAATTCCATGGCCTTATCCGCACTATCTCCGCCGCCACCATCGCTCACCACCTACTCCGCTTCAGCCTCGGTCCCCGAACTTCTCCACTCCACCATCTCCAACTTCTCCTTTCCACCTACCCGTTACCCAAACAACGTCTCAACTACCACCTCCACCAATTTCCGGCCAGATTACAGTAAGTGGAGAACCCACGTTTCATTCTTCCCTGCTTTCTTCAACAATAAAACCAAGAATGCAGAGTCCATCAAACTACAGCTTCTTGAAGCAATTGCACCCCTTGATCGTGGTGCTGAAGCCACTCCTGAAGATCAGGAAAGAGTTGATCAGGTTTATTTCTTATGCTTTTCTGTTTCTTCATTTCTTGTTATCTTCTATTTAAGGATAACAAGTCTGGGGAAATTAAGGTTAACTATTTTTTTGTCGGTTTATTCCATTTTGAGTATGATCATGATGAATTTATATAGGATATAAATTATTTAAATTTGTGTCCAAGTATGATCTGATATTGAATAGATGCCATGAGAGTCTTTTCTTATTTACCTTGCCATTTCTCAACATTTTTGGAATTATCAGACGTAAAGACATGCCCTGTTTGTTTAGCCAAATTTTCCCTATAACTCGAAAAATATTTTCCATTTCCTTCATTTTGACATGTTTGATTGCTAAATTTTTTGGAGAAAACATTTTTCCCCACCTTTATTTTCTTCAAATTTGGTGAAAAGCTTTTCCCACTTTCCTAGGCTGATCCTTTTTTTTTTTTTTTTGTGGGAATAAAAACAAATTTCATTAGTAGTCGTAAATTTTTTTTTTTCACTTTAATGGACAATTTTCATGTAAGACAAAGTCAAACGAACGTTAAACTTTGATTGAAAAAATGATTTTTTAAGGGAAAAATGATTTCCATTTTTTTTTTTTTACTTTTTGGCAATGGAAACAAATTTTATAATCAATTGTGGTAAAACAATCACTTTAATGAACAATTTTCATGTAAAATAAAGTCAAACGAACACAAAATTTAAAAATTTCTCGGATGGAAAATTATACTAATCAAACACATTTAATTACAATTGTCAGGAAACAAATTTCTAGAAAAATCTTTTCCCTGTAAAACATTTTCTTTCCACCCATTTTCCACCTTTGCAATCAAACGGACCCTAAAAGTTTAATTAGCCCCCGTTTGATTCCCATTAAAAATCTCATTTTCATTCTTCTACTCATTTTCAACTACATATTTTTCAATAATAATATTATACATCACATCAATAACTTTTCCTTCTTTTTCAACCACACATTCTCCGTCAATCTACTATTCCAAAATTCATTCTTCCAAAATAATATCTATGGAACACACTAGAGTATGTTCAGTACGTACCTCCGTATATAAGATAAAGCATTATTCAGTTGATTGTACTTGGCCTGGTTATTACTCGAAAATCCAAAGCAACAAGATCTTTTCTTAATTTCCAAAGAATTGGTTTTGGTTCTCATTGTTTACCCTTGTAGAAGAGAAATGACAAGTCGGCATAAATAATGCTGGCGGACCTTAATTGCGTCTGCAAAACATTTTTTGAATCTGAATACACTAGTGATATCTAGTTCACCTGCTTATTTCTTGCTCATTTACTGTTTATTGAATCATTCTAGGCCATAGCTTTTAGCAAAATAACTTGCATTAGTAGTGAATATATTGTAATGCGATTCTTCAGGAGATAGTTGAAGTTTAATTTCATCCTTTTTGATTTTCCTTTCGACTTTGTTCTTAGTTAGATAGCTCGCAAACTCGAGGCAGTCAATCCAACGAAGGAGCCACTGAAGTCTAGTTTGCTGAATGGGAAATGGGAACTCATATACACGACTTCGAAATCAATTTTGCAAACTCAGGTAAAACTGAATGTTGGATATATTTCTTCTTGTAAATTTCTTGATGTGGGGGATCCAATTGCAGAAATGGCTGCTGGGGAAATACATGTAATAGAAAGGGAATACGGTTATGGATTTTAAACTGCATTTTCCCCCTCAACTGATATAATTACTCTTGAAGCTGTTACCAGAGAGTGATTTCTTTTGAATTTTTCTTCATGCCTGCGTAATTGTTCAAATTGCCCACCAATTTAACACTCTGAGCAGAGACCAAAGCTCCTGAGATCCAGAACAAACTATCAGGCAATTAACTCGGATAGACTTAGAGCTCAGAATATGGAATCGTGGCCATTCTTCAATCAGGTATCTAGCTTGTTCTTTTAGCCACTCTGCTGTGTAGTATTTTCTAATTTTCACTCTCCCTTTGAACACTTGCTTTCTTCCTTGTTCCCACAATACACTCACACGTGTGGATTTCTCATGCATTACAGTTTCCCAAATACGTTTCGATACAAAAGTCCACCTTCTCAAATCCCTAACAGCCTGTTTTGTTCACAGTATTAGACAATAATATATAGCATAATAGACAACATATTAACTTCCTTAACACTTGTCAAATATAGTCCACACTACAATTCCAAACTTGAAATAGAAGTCGCATGTCCAATACTGGTCATAGTTATTGTCATTTGACAGATTTTTCCATTATATAGCCGACATCATTGATATTTTTGTGTTTTTTGAACCAATCTGAAATTGATGACATTTTCTCCGTGACCTTCAGAACTGACTTAATATCAATAATCCAACGGGCGAAAGTGTTCCGTATCCCTCTCCCATAAACTGATTCTTTAGCCTTCCAACACTTGAATGCTACTTCATTTATCACTAATTATTTGGACAAGATAACATTTCCCTGCAAATGCATAGTTTGCTGACATTTTTCTTCTAACTCGTCATTTTGTAGGTTACGGCCGATTTAACACCTTTGAATGCAAGAAAGGTGGCTGTAAAATTTGATTATTTCAAAATTGGAGGGCTGGTAAGTTTTGTTTCCTTGTTAACTACACCGGACATGTAGTTGATAAAAACTTGTGTTAGGTTTTCTGCTGTTGTGCCTTAAATCTGAACTTCATCTATTAACGTATAATGTAATAGACGGACACAAATTAGCATAAGCTTAATAATTTGGGATGTCATTGGTCCTTGGAGCAAGCTAGGCATTCTTTTCAGAATTATTACAATGAGTATATTATACAATATGCTGATTAATGACATTGTGGTGAACAGATACCGGTGAAAGCTCCAGAAAGAGCCCGAGGCGAGCTGGAAATTACTTACCTGGATGTAGAGTTAAGGTCAGTTGATGAACTGGATTTAAATTTTATGACCTCTACTAGTTACACACCCTTTTTTTTTTATTCCCTTTTGTTGCCATCAACTTTAAATAGAAAGTAAACCAAGATCCATGTATGGCCAGTGGGTCTAAGAAGTGACATAAAATATTACTTGTCCATTATGTACAATGCTCTTGTTCATAAGAGTAGCGTGATCCCAGTAGCATATATGTGAAGACGGGAGAGGTAGAGCAAAAGTAACATGACTCGTAGTAATTGTTAAGAATCTATAATATTTTGTGTAGATCTAGCACTGGATTTAATGAAGTGACGGAAAGTGATTCATGTCCGTGATCTTGAATTTATTGGGAAAGTTGGTTCTTGTGGCAATAATCTTATTAGGTACTAGCATATGGTTCTAGAAGTAGTTGTTCAATACTCTAGCTTTTAATGACAATCCTTCTCTCGGCCCTTAAAAGCAAGCACGCCAAGACTGGGTCGTAGAGAACACTAATTCAAGGGATGTAACTGCACGAGTTATTATCCTGTCTACATTTTCAATTAAGTTATGCAGTACTAGATAAGATTAGACTATGTAATAGACAAAATTTTATCTTCATTTTCTTGTCTGGTTCATCTTACCAAACATGCAACGCCATTGCAGCTCACTGATTGATACCCCAACATGTTTTGCCGTGCTAGAACTAAATGATGTTTTTGCGAATCTGTTTTTGGCTGATCACAAGAGCTATGATTTAATGTGAAATGTTTCTTAGTGAAGAACATGAAGTTCTAATGGAAGTCATGGACCTCTCCTTTTCTTACAGGGTATCGAGAGGTGATAAGGGGAACCTGTTTATTCTCAAAATGGTGGATCCTTTTTATGAAATACCTTCCTAATGCATTATACGAAAACTACTCAAGTACCGGATTTCTTACTGTGATTGCAGAAACAATTATACGAGCAAACTTTAGTACATGTTTTTTCCTTTCATATTTGTTGATCATTTATTTAAAAGTTATATTCGATTGTGCTTAGTACTACTTCAAAGGAAAATGAGTAACGGTTTCATGGTCAACCACATCTAGAGCAAAATCACGAATGCTTCGTCCTGGAACCAACTGCCAAATGAGTCATAGTAAAAAAGTTTAGGGGATTATCTCTTTACGTTTCATTTTGAGTTTTGAATTCATTTTGGGTTTTGTGTTTTGAGTGTCCATTTTAAAATTGTTGAAAATTTGTTCTTTTTGGCATTTTGAGAAGTTGTTTTGAAAACACCCAAAACGCGTTTTGAAAATTTTGGTTTGATTATAAATGAAAACCCAATTTGTCGTTTTGAGTTTTCTTTGTAAATTTTTAACTTGTTTCAAAAACGCGTTTTCGAAAATAAGAAACCGTGTTCTACTGTTTTGAAAAATCGAAAACAAAAAACGGTTTGAAAATGATAGAACAACTCCTTACTTTTTCACACTTTTTCACCTCTAGTTGTTATTAGGGTTGTTTTTGTCGGCTCGATTCGTCGACAAACAAGCCGACTTGTGGGCACGAGCCTAGCAGTGCGAGTCGCTCACCTGATGAGCCAGCTCGTCTCATACTCGTGTGGCTCATATTTTAGCTTAAAAAGTGCAATTTCTTTACTTGAAAAAATGAGAAAGCCTCAAGTGGCTTGCGAGCCGATCAAGCCGGATAATAGGCGAGTTGAATGGATTTTTTGAGGTTGACTATTATTAAAGGGGTACACTCTTACATTGGGTCAACCATTTTCAATAGAAACAAGTTCCCTTAGTCGCTCGCAAATCATGAAAAAACAAAGTACTAAACTAAGCAGATGGTAGGAAAAAAAAACGTCTGCAGGTAAATAATACAATGGTTAAAGACTGCTGAATTCTGTCTTCTCAACTGTGTTTTTTATTTTTTTTTTAATTTTTGGTTTTTTAATTTAATTTAATTTGATTGTCAAGTTACCATTTTATCCATCATAATTTTGTCAAAATTTACTATTCTTGATCAACTAATAGTCAACTAGACGGAAACCGTTCATTTGGACCTCCGGTGCATATTTTTGAAAGGTTTGGTATCGTGGGTGTCACAAAACAAACGTTTGGATAAAGTTTGTAAAAAGGTGAAAGGAATGGTATCGCGGCTGCAATTTTCCCTATTTTAAATGTTAGTTTGAAATTTAAGTTAGTTGTAGATTTATTTCTTTGAATCGTATTTAGATATAAAATAAAAAATGGAGAGAGATCAAATGAAAAATGGAAGTGGATGTAATGTGTAGTCATGCTCAAGTTGTTTGATTAATTACCTCGTGTTGACACACTAAAAGTGTAGCCCAAGATAAATGGCCCAGGAGTGAAACCCAATTCGGAAATTCAGGATAAATGTCCAGATAGAACCATTGATGAAT